>ML109001.1:0-61302 GCA_003697995.1 Taxidea taxus jeffersonii
AGAAACCATACAACTCCTGAGCTGAATTCATTTAAGCTCCCAGTCCACTCTGCACCACACCCAAACTTTTTTTTCTTTTAAATATCTTATTTATTTATTCAACAGAGAGAGGGTGCAAGAGAACACAAATAAGGGGAGGGACAGAGGGAGAAGATGTCTTCCTGCTGAGCAGGGAGCCAGACCAAGGGCTCCATCCCAGGACCCTGAGACCATGACCTGAGCCGAAGACAGACACTTAAGTGACTCAGCCACCCAGGCATCCCAGAAGTTTTAAGAATCTTAAGCACAAGGAGTGTCAGTAGTAGGAATGTTAAAAATGAAACTGATGGGGCACCTGGGTGGCTCAGGTCCTGATCCCTGGAGTCCTGGGTTCAAACTCCTTGCGCAGTGAGGTGTCTGCTTCTCCTTCTCCCTGCTCCTGCTTGCTCTCTCTCAAATAAAGAAAGAAAGAAAATCTTTTTTTAAAAATTTAAAAAATAAAATGAAAATGATTGTTGAACTCACCTCATGGAGTTATTAAGAGGCTTAAATGAAGTAGGATCCATAAATTTTAGCATGGCAACTGGTCCATTGTAAGTGCTCAAGAAATAGCAGTGTTGGTAACATAATAACTAAGGTAGGAAGAAAGATTTTAAAACCTGGATTTCTAACTTTGCTCTTCCTTCCTAATATATCTCAGAGAGGCTGAATATGAAAGAACACACAATGAATGGGAGTATTAACTTATCAAGAGGTGAGAACAAGTCCCACCACTGTTTTTCCAAACATAACGTTAAAGGAGTTGAACAGAAAAGGAAAAGAAAGTACTCACTCCTGGCACAAGGACAAACCTCCTGGCATGCCTTAAAGTCACAGCTAGAGGCACCTGGAGGCGGTGGCAAGGCCTTGGGTTGGAAAGGCCAGCAGCAATGTCGGTGCCCCTTAGATCCACCAAGCAAGAAAAGAACAGTGAAAAGACCATTTTGTGCAGGGGGGAGAAATGCTTGGTAGCAGGTAGGGGTGCGAACAGGCAGAGAGGGCAGTGGGGATGCTGCTGCTCTAATTCCGGGAGAGGCAGGAAAGGCTCCAACAGTCAATGTGTCAGAAGGACAAAGAGGAAGGGATGGAGAAGAAAGGGTATTGATGAGGTAGGATCATCCATGTATGATCAAGTGGGGAATGGAAAGGGGCCACTCCAGCTGCTTTACCACGGGTACAGGAAAGGTGAATGGGCAGGAAAAGGAGTTGGGGACCTCCCCAATACACACGGGATTCAAAAATGCCCATGCAGCACGTGCAAAGAAACTAGAACAGCAGACAGCTGGACTAGATGCAAAGGCTGGAGAATCCTAAGCAAAGGTGGGACAGTGTTTTCAATATTCGTACCAAGTAACACATCAGGAATCGTCTTCCAAGACTACCAAGGGAGAGGAAAATCACATTTAGGGATTTATATTTAGTGATTTTAATAATGATTCCTGCCCTACCAACCTCCTTTTCTAGGATATTAGGATAATCAGGTGAAGTAATTTACATAAAAGCACTTGTGTAATGTAAAATATTGTATAGTGGACAAGTGTCACTATGAATAAATAATCAGTAATAATGGAATAGAGCAGAGTTGGATCATTTTTAAAATAATAATATAATGTAGGTATGACTGGCTCTCTGCAAATTTATTCACAGTAACACTGTAATGTGTATACATCAAACCATATTGGAATTTTATTCATCCTGATCCCCGCCCAGCTTATTTGTTCAACAAACATTACTTTGCCCTCTTTGGGCAATTGTTGTTCATCTACTATTCTATAATTACAAGAGGGATTACAAGGGATAAATTACAAGGGATAAATATAAAATCACTAATGCCTGTTGAAGCAAGGCCCACAAGCCTACAGCAAGGAACCCATCTGGCCTCAGTCCCCGAACCTCAACATCCACAGAGTGCTTCGTCTCCTCTTCTTCCCCTTAGCCCCAGATTACACCCTGAACTCCATTTTCCCCACCCTAGCCACCCCACAACCGCGAGTGACCACTTCCCCTCCACCTACCACAGGAGGACCTCCTCGCCCTCGTCTGTGTCTCCGTTTGATCAGCAGCACCGCCCCACTTTCTCGGTGGGCTTTGTCTACTCCCCCCGCCTCACCTCAACTCCGCCAGGGCCTGTCTCACCCGGTCACGCTCACAGGCACGTGACGAGCAACCCCGGATAAACCTCCTTGCCTACCCCTCCCCCACGCCACTTGGAAGGGGCATAGCAGCGCCCTGACTGACCAGCTCTCATCACTATAAAGCCGATTTCTTACCCTTGCTTTACTGAGACGACCCTGCCTCACATTCAATAAAACTATAACCGTTCTAAGAAACACGACCATTACCAACAATAACCGTATGTGTTATTCACTGAGAACGCACTGTGTCCCACGCCCTGCGTTAAGCTCCCATGGCTCCTTCGCTGTATCTCCCCGGAACTGTTCTCAGGGTTACTACTATCCCCCCTCAGTTTACAGATAAAGGAACTGAGATCGGGAGGCTCACACCGGGCCACAGACGAGCCGGCAGCAAAGCGGGGGCTCAAAGCAATTCAGCACAAACGCTTCTGCTGCAAACCCTGTCTTAACAAGAGGGGGGTGCTCTTACAGGGCTACTGCAGGAATAGTAACACAATCTCTGACAGACACACACAGAATATCTGCTGCGTGTTAAAAACACACGCTGGGGGACACCCGGGTGGCTTGGTCGGTGAAGAATCCGACTCATGATTACGGCTGAGGTCAATATCCCAGGGTGTTTAGATGGAGACCCCCCTCGGGCTCCGTGCTGGGAGTGGGGCCTGCTTAAGATGGTCTCTCTCGCCCTCTGCCCCTCCCCCACCCTCTGGCCAGCACGTACAGGCTCGCTCTCTTTAAAAACAAAACACATGCTCTGCCTCTTTTTATTTTTATGTTCAATTAGCCATCATTAGTTTTTGATGTGGTGTTCAATGATTCCTTAGTTAGGTATAACACCCAGTGCTCATCACAACATGTGCCCTCCTTACTACCCATCACTCTGTTACCCCCTCCCCCACCCCCCTTCTCTCTGAAACCCCCAGTTTGTTTTCCGGGGTCCATAATCTCTCATAGTTTTTCTCCCCTCTCTGATTTACCCCCCTCCAGATTTCCCTCCTTTTCCCTATAGTCCTCTGTATCTTTGGGGTAAACACCTTGTAGTGTAATTGCTGAGTCATAGGGTAGCTCTATTCTTAACATCTTGAGGAACCTCCATACTGTTTTCTAGAATGTCCGCACCAGCTTGCATTCCCACCAACCCTATAGGAGGGTTCCCCTTTCTCCACATCCTCGCCAACATTTGTTGTTACCTGTTTTGTTAATTTTTGCTGTTCTAGCTGACATAAGGTGGTATCTCATTGTGGTTCTGGTTTGTATTTCACTGATGGCAAGTGATTTGGAGCCTTTTTTCATATAGGTTAGCCATGTGTGTCTCCTTTGGAGAAGTGTCTGTTCATGTTTTCTGCATCTTTAGTTGCTCAGTCTGGTAGCCTTACCAGGATACCTCCCAACCTCCCAGCATCCAACCTCTGAGAGTTCTGTCTTCTGTCACCTGCCCCTGACGCTCCTGTTGGGTGGCTGGCCTCCTCCCCCTCTATGCAGAGTCAAAAGTGCCTAAAAGTTACACATCCAGTGGGGAAGTCCTTGGCAGTGACTGAGGGGTTTAGGAATGAGAACATCCATGCCCCTTGCCTTGGCTGGTGACACACTCTGGGGTCCCAGTCACTTACCTTCAGCATTTCCCTTGCAGAGGATCAGGCTAGGACTGCCCTCCAGAGGAGTTTAAAATCCCGCTTGATCTCGTTTCTTCCCCTTCCCTATAAGCCTTCCTTCACTCCTTTACTAGTTTCTCCTGGAAATGGTCCCCTCGTAAATTAGTTGCACCTGAATTTGTCTTAGGGTTTGCTTCTGGGGAATTAACCTAAAATACCATCCCAACCTGTAATCTGCGCAGATGCAGTCTTCAATACTCTAACCACATGGGCGTGGCCTTTATTTGGTGTGAGGGTGAGCAGGGGTGAACGAGGGCCCCAGGTGATTGTTGAAGGCAGACTCACACAAAGGCTCAGACTCACTCAGCAGCCCCCAGACTCAAAAAGGGCCTATCAGCATTACTTGTTTATGCATTCCATTTAATAGCCAGGCTGCAGTTAGAAATGTGAATGGAAGAGAAGCTACATTGGGATCCCATCAGCCCTACAGGTACAGTCCTTCTTCCCCACCCACAGCACGAGATGACTCCTGACCCCAAGGCCTTCCACCCGGAAATCACCTTGCCTCAGAATAAACAGTGTTGCCCTATTTTGTTGCAAGTTCCATTTTCAAGATGTCCACCTCCACAGCAGTTGCTAATTGGATGCCAGTTGGGTATTTTCAGTTGGAATACTCGCAGAGATATTCTATTCTCCAGTGCTAGAGGAGCTCTATCCAAGGCCAAGGAGATTTTCAGGGACCCACAAAAACATACGTACCCTTAGAAAAACAATTACTGGCTAAAACCAAGAAAAGAGCATTCCTAATTGGAAATGAAGGATATTTAAGTAAGTAGTTAGAAAACAAAATAACTTCATTATTTTAGAAGTTATAAAAATGTTATGTTGCTAAAAAATTTGCAAATTGGATTAGAATAGATTTGCTCAAGTCATAAGAATCCCTGTAGACACAGGATGATTGCTGAGAAATGTAATCATAAAATAGGGCGCCCAGGTGGTTCAGTGGGTTAAGCCTCTGCCTTCGGCCCAGGTCATGATCTCAGGGTTCTGGGATGGAGCCCCGCATTGGGCTCTCTGCTCAGCAGCAAGCCTGCTTCCCACCCCCTTCCTCTCTGCCTACTTGTGATTTCTCTCTCTCTCAAATAAATAAATAAAATTTAAAAAAAAAGAAATGTAATCATAAAATCAAGTTATATATAGTTAATTTAAAAAAGGAAACAAAAACCCTTACAAAATTTTTATGGAAAAATATTAAGATTAATGTGAAAGGTGGATACTTAAATATATTTGACAGTATGTGGGCTCCCTAAGGTGGATGAAAGCTCTCAGGGGGCCCAGATTTTAGCACATTTATCATCTCCAACCAACACGCCTCAAATGCTGAACCACAATTCTGGCAGACCAGCCAGAGAACAACCTATTCTTCTTCCTGTTGCAGGGGATGGGACACTTGATGAATCTAATCTGAGGGGGCCAGTCAGAACCTCCAAGTGTGGACAAGGTTGCACACAGCAGGCTTTGCCAATGGCTTGGCAGGCTGCGGTCTTTTGGGAGGAGCAGATACTCAGGGAGCCTAAGTCATCCTAGGAGATGCAACAGAGTAAACCCTGAGATCGCTGGTCCCACACCCAGCTGGCTCAAAGGCAAAACCAGGTCAAAATGGACACTGGCTATAGGGGGAAGACAGAGGATGGAGTGTAGCCCATTTTGTTGCTGTTGTGAAAAAAAAAATGGAATGAATGTGTCATGGGGTGATTTTCTGTGACATGACCAGATGTACTGAGGGGGCCAGCTGGGGTCACAAGGAGCATCATGGGAATAGGGAGGGACACTGAAGCCTTACTAGAGGCCTGAAGGGGAGAGGAGACATGGTCAGCGCATCCTCCGAGAAATTGGGAAACATGTCATCTGCTGGAAGCCCTGAAGGAAGACCCTGAGAGAACGTGAGGAGCTGGGAGTTTGAAAATGCTGCCATGAGGAATCAAATAGAAAGAGTGAGAACCAAGGTGAAAGGCCCAGCTGAATCCCAGGCAGGAGTAATTCCTGCTGGTTCCTGCTCTCCTGTTGCTCTTCTGTGTATCCCCTAACCAAGAGACTCCCTTGATCTCTGACAAAGTTGGATATTTACATTTGAAGTCCCATTTTAAGCATCTGAGTGGGGGGCACCTGGGTGGCTCAGTCGGTTGAGCGTCTGCCTTCAACTCAAGTCATGATCCTGGAATCCTGGGTCAGAGCCCAGCATCAGGCTCCTTGCTCAGGGGAGAGTCTGCTTCTCCCTCTGCCCCTGCCCTACCCTTCCCCTCCCTGCTCTCACTTTCTCTTTCTCTCTCTCTCAAATCCATAAAGTCTTAAACACACACACACACGCCTGAATGGGTAAAACCTTAAAACAAGTATAACTTTACATGAAAATGTTATTAAAACTTTATTACCTGAAAGACTGAAATACAAATGCATTTACAGTAAAGCATTTTAAAGGCTGTTCTCTTTATAGTAAAACCTTGTTTTTATACTCTGCTTAGGAGGACAGAACTGCCAGGCACATGTATTACATACTATATTGATTTATGAACAATATGTGGGAAAGACAACATGCAGAGCCTACAAAGAGTGGTGCCCTTGGTACACAGGTCCCATCTCCTGCATTACTACAATCATTCAGAATATTCTGCATGTCCATTCTGCCTTGCACATTTTGACTTCTATTTCAAAGTCCAGGCCTCAGGCTACATTCTTGTCATTTTACCCCACACATACAGTGAAGTTGGCAGGACAGAGAATCCCGCTCCTAAAAATGAAATCAAGTAGGGCCACCTAGATTCCCTTGAATAACCATCTGAGGCATGTGACTGTTGGCTTTGTTGCTCTTGTGGACTCACTCCCTTTGCCCTCCTTCCACACTGCTCTCAGCAGCAAGGGGCAAGCATCTCCTGACTTTTGCCAATGTGGACTGGGGCTGTTTGTTCTTCTGTGCAAACTCTTTCCCTGCTGACCCCAAGGTCTAGTGAAAGCTGCAGAGAGACAAGAACTGCTAATGATGTGTTATACTCAGTCCAGATACCTTTCCCCAAAAAGTGCCAAGACACAGATAGTGACACATATGATATTTACAAATAGACCTTGCACTAACACAAAATACATCAATATGAAATTTGTTTTTAAATGCCCTGCAAACACCACATATTTTAAATAGTCAGCCAAATGACGAAGTCAACCAGTTGTTGCAAAGTTTGGCTGAGGACCTCTAATGTCTAGCAGCTCACCTGCTCTCTCAGTGCCCCAGTGGCTTGGAGGTAGAACACTCTGCAGTGTCAACAGGTAGACAGGTGGTAGTAAAATACACACAGGAAAAGTCTGCCATCACTTAAGCAACACAAATAACGAAGTGTCTTTAACCATAGCCAATAAATTGACAAAATTCAGTTTATAGCAATAAATGGTTGATCATCATTAACAAGAACAAAGGAGTCCCCAAATACCCCTGGAGATACTGCAAATCATTGTAGCCTTTTCTGGGGACAGAGTTGTGTGATATGTGACAACAACTATAAAATTTGACCCAGCAATTCCACCTTTAGAAAGAACCCCTGAGGAGTTAAGACAAAGGTGGGAAAAGAAAATGCTATACAAAAGCAACATTTACTGAAGTTGCTCTCTATACAAAGAAGACATATAAAACAATCCTATCAACTAAGGGGCCTTAGCAAACCATAATATGCAGGCACACCATGAAGTTCTGAGTGTTTATTAAAAACACTACCACGATGAACTATGTTCATGCATGAAATTTTAAACAGGGTATAGTAAGGGACAGTGAAGGTAAAATACAGTAGAATCAATATATAACATGCAAGGAGGTGAACATGTATTTTAGAACACACAGATCATATAAGGGACTAAAAAATGATACAGATAACTCGTATTTAGAGATTTTGTTTGTTGATGGTGTTGTTGTTATAGTGGAGTCCAAAACAAATTTAAAATTTACCAAAAAAAAAAAAAAAGAATGCCTATGGACAATGAGTAGGACCCACCCAAGTGGGCAGAGGTAGCTCAGCAGGGATTTCCAAATCTCAATCCTACTGAGGTTTGGGGCCAGATATTTGTTTGTGGGCATGGTTTGGTGCAATACAGGATCACTACCAGACCTGCTGACTTCTACCCACTAAATACCAGCAGCACCCTCCTAAAACTACCTCCAGGCAGTGCCAAATGTCAGACAAAGTAAGCTGTACCAAGAACCACTGGAGGGGCACCTGGTTGGCTCAGACTTTAAGCGCTGCCTTTGGCTCAGGGCATGATCCCAGGGTCCTGGGATTAAGCCCCGCTTTGGGCTCCCTGCTGATCAGGGAGCCTGCATCTCTCTCCCTCTGTCTGCCTTTCCCCCTGCTTATGTTCTCTCTCTCTCAAATAAATAAATAAAATCTTAAAAAAAAAAAAAAAAGAACCACTGGAGTAAGTGATAACAATCAACCCCCCACATGAGCTATGGGCAGTTGTGAGGGCTGGGGCCAGAAGCCAGTGTGTGCCCTTCCTACAGAAGCAGTCCCCACTCAGAAATCCAGAACGACCACAATGTGACTTTTTCTTTCCTTAGCAGCTAATTCAAAGTTAAAACACTTAGTGGGCAGATGCTGTGCAGTCTGAGCCTTGTGTCTGTGGGCTACCCAAGAGTGAGCGAACTTTGTCTGCACAGGGCCAGGTGGTGAATATTTTAGCCTTTGTGGGAGAAATTCTTTCTCACAACTAGTCAGTTCTGTCTTTGTGGGAGGAAAGCTGACACAGACAATATAATAAAAAATGGGCATGGCTCTTTTCTAATTAAGCTTTGTCTATGGACACTGAAATTAGAATTCTATAGAGTTTTCACATGTCATTAAACATGAATCTTCCTTTGATTTTGTTATCCAACCTTTGAAAATATCAGCAGCATTTCTGGGTCACAGGCCTTGGAAATAACAAGGCCCAGATGTAGCCTGAGGGTCAGTGTGCAGGCAGCAGGCAGGAAGTAGGGCTGTGCCAAGAGAGGCTGCCAGAACCCCCTCAGGGCGACTGGGAAGCCAGGCACAGGCTTCTCCCACACAAGGGAGCAACAGCAGCAGGCACCTAGGACCCACACAGGATGCCTCTCTGTTCCCATCTCCCTCTCCCATCTCCTGCCTCTTTTCAAAAGCCAGCTCCCCTCCCCCACTTCGCCCATAGTATTTGTACTGGGTGTGGTATACTGCTGCCTCCTGAGAAACCACAATGAGAGTATCCACCCCCTCTTTTTTTTCCTCCAGCCACAGATTGGCTTTTCTGCCATTCTTTTAAAAATTTCTGGTATTATGAGAAGGGCCAGAAACAAGGTGGTGACATAGCTGTTTACATGATTCACAGAGCCCCAGAAAACTTCATTGGGAATGTTACCCATTTTTAATGAACTTATTAAAATGCAACTTTTCCTGTTTGTGTTCTGTTTCCTATAACTGAGAAAATGCAGACAGCTTTTTCAGGCCACAGAGGCAACCCAGGACACTGCGAGTGAAAACGGTTTGAGACCCAATCCCAGGGAAGAAAGGCCTTATGGCCTCGTAGCTGATGGGCCTGTGCCCTGTGAATGTGCTGTGGAGGGCAGTGTGAGGCCCCCTGAAGGAGCTTCAGGGGTCCTGCTTCCCTTCCTGGCAGGAAACACTGACTCCTAGGACCTACCTTGGGCCATCTAGAATACAATAGAGAGTCCCGGTTTCCTTAGTACTCAAGGCAGCAAAAGTCAGTGTGAAAATGATAAAAGGAGTCTAGTGGGAAAGGAAGAATAAATGAAAGGAAAATAAAGAAGAAAAAATTGAATTTAAATAAAATTAAATTTTAAAAAAAGGAAGCGTTAAAAAGATGAGACGCTGCTGGGAGAGGTGGGAAAGCCAGGTTCATAGCCCCGCAGCACTCGTTTGCTGCCTGGCCTTCCTCCATCTCTCCAGGCACTCAGCCACCTCCCCCAATAGCTAGAGGAGTCAAAACCACACACTAGGAAGTCGTCTGCCATCAATGTGGTCATGATGCTGGGTCTCCACAACTGAATCCTGACCATAGGACTCCCTTGACTGCCATAAGCTCTGTGTGTGGCCGATGCAAAGGAGAGAGGAGTCCTGGGGTCAGAGCAGCAAAATCAGCAGCATGTTTCTACTCAGGTTGTGGTGGGAAGAAGCCTTAGAAGGTCAAGCTCAGGAAGCATTCCCTGGCTCTGAGGCTGTGTGAGGCGCCAGGGTCTCTGGCTAAAAGCAAGGCAGTGCTCGGTGCCTTCCTACTTCCAGGCTTGTGGGCAAGATAAAGTGGCAGCAGAGGCCTCCAGAGGCCTCTAGGCAATGTTTCCAGGGCTGAGCAATGTGAAGATTGGGGTGGACCTTCTGGCCCAGCCTAGAGTCTGCTCACCAGTGCTCTGCTGAGACAACCCCCACAAACATTCCCTGATATACCAGCAGCCAGTGTGCTGTGAACTAGGGGCAAGAATCCTGTGCGGAGGTCCTGCCGACCTCCTTTATGAGGGTAAGGAGGAGCCTCGGGCAGGCACAGCATCAGGAAGGCCACTTTAACTCCCCCGCCTCTGTACAGAGGGAAAAACAAAATCTCAAAAGTAAGATTTCAATGCTGTCTTGGAGTTGGAGTCCAGAACCCAAGGTATAGAGGTAGACGGAGAGACTCTCACCTCCTACCAGACTCCTGTCCACTGGCAGTGGGGAGAGTCTGCTGGAACCCTGAGGAAGTAGCTCCAGCAACAGCTGTGACAATGATCTAATTCCTACAGAAGGCTACATATATCCACCATTGGGGCCCTGCTGTCCCTTGAAGTAATGTCACAGATCTCAGTGTGAAACTGAAAAAAATAAATACATAAATTGCTTTTCCTAGTCAGGGTGCACAGACATATGACCATCCCTCCTTCTCAGGCAAGTTACACGTCTGGGCCAATGAAGGTCAACAAGCCCCTAAGGGGTATGTGAGAGTTTCTCTAACACAAGCAAGTCAGAGGAGACACCCAGGGAGGCTCTTCTGGCCAAGTCATGATATATGCTCTCTGCAGGAGTGACCCACACTGAGACCCAGAGGGATTCAAGCCACAGCAACAATTAAACTTCTCTTTTGGCTTCATCTTGAGGTTTTTCACATGTGACAAATTCTCTGGTTGTCACCGAATTTTTCAAGTATGGATTTGGTTCTCCTTCCTCGCAGAGATGCTCTGGCCCTAAACTCTGAGCAGAAGAGAGAAGTTGTTCTTTGGTTTCTAAGCAGATCCCCTCTGGTATTCTAGAACGTAGCTGTTGGGGTTTTCTCTGTGGAATCTCAGTTGTTGTGGGAGGACGAAAAGGCCAATATGGAGAAGTCACATACTCATTTTTTTCGTCTCTCAAAATGCTTTCCTGATCCTTTCCAATTTCCTCTGCGGAAACCTCTTCCAAAAAGTTCTCAAAGTTCACCACCAACTTGTCAATGAAATCACTGGGGGTCGAGTATGATTTTAGAACCCTGTCTTCTTCCATGTTCACAGGATCATCAAACTCCTTCAGGTTTAGCTTATTCTGAAAAAGAGAAAGGGACACCCCCAATGATCATTTAGGAGCTACACATGACGCAGTCAAAAGCTCATTAGGCTTGGGATAACCAATGTCTCACCTCTTGACCAGCCCCCCACATTCCTTCCAGAGACCAGAAGTGATGGCCAATCTCTTCCACGTGCCCTTCCAGAGAAGCCTTGCAAGACTGACCCATTTCCTGAGAATGGCACATGGTATTCAAACAACGTTTTTTCTTCTAGAGAGCTCAAGGCTATTTTCCACATAATCATAAGCCCACAAAACCCCAGTTGAGATGGGAGCATCCAAATTAGAACTCTTACATAAGATGAAAAACTACAATCACCAGACAATACTGCCTATAAATTCATTTATTCTCTTAACAACTTTTAATAAGTAGCAAAGTATATAGGATAACACAGCTGATAAAGGAGAGAAGAAAACAGAAATAACACAAATAACAAAAATTAAAATAAATAAATAAAAAGATGTCTACATTTAAAAAAGGCTTCCGAGCTGAAATAAGCAAGGGCTAATACTAAAAATTCCTGCATCAAGGAGTACTAGAAATAGTCTTTCAATAGTAAAAATTTAAAGGTTATATTTGATAGGGTTTGTTTTTACTTAACTAAAAGAAATTATATCTTAAAAATTGCAAAAACAGTTTTTAATTTAAACTTATGAAAAAGGAAGTTTTCTACTTAGAGATAAGTCCCTAAAAAACCCTTTTCCTAGTTCAAGTCTGACTGTAACATCCCCAGTCTGAGAAAAACAACTGGAGGCAGCCGTGTCAGCCTGTGGACAGCTATGCATATCAACATCCCCTCAAGGTCTCCAGTGGTCTCTAGACTAACTTGTTCTTGACTGCTTTTTAATTGCCTTGAATCTTATAGCCAGGCTCTCTCTTGCTCCCTAATTAGACAGTCAGGTCCTTGAGGGTAGGGTCAGTGTCCTTCAGTGGCATCCATTATACCAGTTCCCTGTCCAGCACACACTGGGTCCTCTGAGCAGAGTGCAGTCCTGTCCACTGGTCCAAGAGGATGAAGGCCAAAGTCGTTCCAGGAAGGCTCATTCCACTTGTCATGCCCGCCATACCCCGGGACTTTTTAACCTCAATTTCTATTGATGTGAAGCCTGTACAAATCTCAGCCCAGAACTCCTCCCCACCTCCATCACCCTTCCTTGTCTTCTGCAACCAACATACTCAATGATTTCTCTAACAAAAGCAAAAGTATTTACCTTGAAATCATCACCACACCATGTGGCTATGCTGCTTTCAGCAGGGTTGGGGACATCAGGCCAACATAAGTGCTTCAATTTGCTAATAAGAGACAAGATTTTAAAACAGGAATTGAGTTTGAGAAGTATATGTTACTTACACTGCATGGCTCTGCCAGAAGAGTGGAGCTTTGCTACAGGGAATTGTATGGCTCCCTATTAAATAAGGACAAGCTGTCGACTTCCTCACAGAAACTGGGAACACAGTTTGGGAAGTGAAATTATAAGTCATCAATGGGGTGTGATGGAAAGATACCTTTCTTACCCTCTTCTGCCCCTGCATCTCCACCCCTGTTCCTGATGCTAGAAACCACACCATCACAGAACCATGTTTTTGAGATTTATTCTCCAGGAAGCATAACCCTCTAAGCCTGATAAAGCACCTACATTTTAGTGCAGTGATTCTCAAAGTGTGGTCCCAACCAGCAGCAGCTGCCTCACCTGGGAGCCTGTTAGATAGGCAAGATGTACAAGGATTTGCCTGGTGACTTGGTTTCTACCTATGGTTGGGAAATGAGGCTGACATTCACTTAACTATAACTAAGCCTAGCTGCTTGGCAGAGAAGGTCCTCAACTGCGCAGTTCTGGAGAGAGGTCTACGGGGGAGGGAGCCCTTGACCAACAGGGTAGCATGAGGCTCTCTGGGGAGAGAAAGCACAAGACCCTGAAGACAAGCTTCCTTTCCCACAGTGACCAGGGCACATAGGACAAATGTCCCTGCGGCCAACCCTCCAACACTGCACCACTAGCAAGGAACAAGTCTACACTGGGCATACCACTGGCCAATGCTCTAATCCCATGGATAAGATCTCTCTCTACCTGGGAGATCACTGAGAGAAAGGACCTTCTCCCTGACTTTAGAGTCAGATGCCAAATACAGAAGATAACAGCATGTGGGGCAGCTAGCAATCCCCTGGCATAAGCCTGGTACATGGGGCTGTGGCCTCGTTTGGTCAGAATTCTGATGAGCAGAGTATGGCATATAAATAAACTCAGTAAATATGTACCAAATTGATAAATGAATAGTGCCCTCTCCACACATGATGCCTTCCACCCCTTCAATCCCTGATTTTGAGGGTATGTGCTGTTGCCTATAAACTCACTTGGGTTTTTTAAGACCATATGCCACTGTCAGCATGATGAGAATGAGAAGGCCGCCTCCAACCAAAGAAGTTATAAAGAAAATCTCAGGGACACCTTTGGGAATAGGAGAACAAAAGTCAGTAAAAGGATGAGCTCCTCACTTTGATGACAAAAATTAAAGACTAATTTTTTCTTCTAGGAGTTTCAGCAACACATTCCTTACGAGTTTTGTTTTGACTCAATTAAAATTTATTCATAAAAAGAAAATTGATATTTGTGGCTCCTCATCCAGTTCTCTTCTGCCTGAATAACAGTGACAAATACTATGTTCACCAGGCTCATTCTCCACTTTCATTCCTTAGCACATATTTATTGAGCACTTACCACTTTCCAAGCACTATTCTGGGTAATAAGAAGTAAGGAATAAATACAAGATCCCTACTTGCATGGAGCCTACATTCTGGTAGAAGGATTCAGACAATTAAAAAAGAAGATGATTTCAGATATAACAGGGTGATAGAGTATATTTAGGTAAGATGGGAGGATAGTTAGTAACTTTACACATCGGCAAAGGAAGACTTCTCTGAGAGGAGAAATCTGAGCTAATGTTAATAATAAGAAGAAACAACTCATGCAAAAATGTGGAGAAAGCATTCCTGGCAGAAGAAACAGCAGAGGCAAAAGCCTTGAAGCAGGAAGAAGTTAGAGAGCACAGATAGAAGCAGAATGCAGTAGGAGAGGAGGTCAGTAAACCCCAGCTCAGGAAGGATCCTGAAAGCTGTGGGTAGGAATGTGCATTTTATTTGACACACAACAGAAGCCACTGGTGAGTTTCAAGCAGGGAGCTAGGGTTTTAAACTCTGACTGCCGTGTGGAGAATAGACTACAGAGGAATCAAGACAGAAGCAGGGAGATATGTAATCTGCAAACAAGTGTAAGAAACATCAAAGCTCCAAGGCAGGCTCTTGCCTTAAATATGTCCCATGGAGAAAATTCTAGCAGATGATGCAATCTGTGCCTAGTGCTGTGAAAATACAATATGATTTTAAAAGATTCTGCAGAACAATATCAAAAAGAACTCCAAAAAAGGCAGTGTTAGCCCATAAAAACCAGACTATGTTTACCTTTTACTGAAAAAACTGGCAATGTCTCTTCACTTTTAATATAAATAATTCTTAAAACAGGTCTAGTATATCCTTAAAATCAAATCTCTGCTCCTCAAGGACTTGAGAAAATTAACATATTTCTGTTTCTCACATTCTCCTTCTTTCTTTCTTCATCTCTCCTCTCATTCTTTTCCTCTTGAATAATTCCCATAACCATCATCAACACTATATTTTATATTTTGTTATTAAATTTTTCTTGCTATTTTTTATTTTTATTTTTTAAAATTTTTTAAAAGATTTTATTTATTTATTTGACAGAGATCACAAGTAGGCAGAGAGAGAGAGAGAAGCAGACTCCCCGCTGAGCAGAGAGCCCGATGCGGGGCTCGATCCCAGGACTCCGGGATCATGACCTGAGTTGAAGGCAGAGGCTTTAAACCACTGAGCCACCCAGGCGCTCCCTTTCTTGCTATTTTTTAATGTAAAAACTGATAAGTAGAACTTATTATGCACATTTTTGCTCAAAGGTCTCTACAAATGATGGAAATTAAGTTCCTTCCTGTGGACAATGGTGCGAGTTCAGCCAAGGTTTTCCCTCCAAGGCCCCACTCTGTAGTAACCTAACTACTGGTGACTATGAACTTGGGGCAGCTTTGAAGCAGAGGTTGGTATGTACTGAAATGAAATTGGAATTAACTTGAACCCTTCTCCTCAAGACGGTATGGGACTACCCATGATGAAGGTGCAAAAGTCTTTTCAAATTCAGTTCTCAATGTGTCTGCTCTCTCTACTTCTCTCCTCAACCATATGCCTTCCAGGAAGGTCAGTGAGCCAGAGGGCAGATGGTTCTTCCTACTTAAGTACTTCCCTTTCATTAGGCTTCCCCCTGCCTTTAGCAAACATCATCTCTAATTGGCATAAGGGAAATGCCAAGGAGACTTATGCAAGGCATAAAGGAAATACTCACTAATTGATAATGTCTTGAAGTTTATCTTGGTGCTGTTGGTTCCCCCAGCACTGGTGCTGGCCATGACCTGAAGAGTATAAGAGGTCTTTCGTGTCAGGGACTCCAGGCCATACTGCAGAATGTTGGGGTTGACTGTCTTGGCTAAAGGAAAAATATAGAAGTCAAACACAGCAACCAAACCCAAGTAAAAACTGTGCTTTAGGAAGAGTGAAATAAGAGCACTGGGACCTGTACCTCCAAGTCATCCAATCGAATACCCCAATCCCTCTCTCCATGTTCTGCTTAAAATTAGGCTATAAAGATATAGCAAAGACCTAAACATAAGAGCTAACACTATAAAACTCTTTGAAGACAACATAGGGTAAATGGTGGCTTTGAATTTGGCAGTGGTTTCTTACATATGATACCGAATACATAAGCAACAAAAGAAAATAGATTAAACTGGACTTCACCGAAATTAAAAACTTTGTGCATCAAAAGACATAATCAAGAGAGTGAAAAGACAATCCATAAAATGGAAAAAAAGTGTTTGCAAATCATATATTTTATAAGAAACTTCTAACATAATCTTATGACTCAAAAACTGAAAGACTAACAACCCAATTTAAAAATGGGCAAAGAGGGGCACCTGGGTGGCTCAGTGGGTTAAGGCCTCTGCCTTCGGCTCAGGTCATGATCCCAGGGTCCTGGGATGGAGTCCCGCATCGGGCTCTCTGCTCGGCAGGGAGCCTGCTTCTCCCCTCTCTCTCTGTCTGCCTCTCTGCCTACTTGTGATCTCTGTCTATCAAATAAATAAATAAAATCTTTAAAAAAATAAAAAATAAAATAAAAATGGGCAAAGAAATTGAACAGACTTTCTCAAAGAAGATATACAAATGGCCGATAAGCACATGCAAAGATGTTCAACATCATTAATTATTAAGGAAATACAAAATAAAACCACATTGAGAAACCATTTCATACCCACCATGACAGTAATAATAATATAAGTGTTGGTAAGAATGTGAAGAAATTGTAACTTTCATTCATTGCTATAGTGGGCATGTAACATGGGGCAGCCACTATGGAAAACAGCTGGGTGGTTTCTCAAAAAATTAAACCAGAATTATCATATGGGTCAGCAATTCCACTCTGAGGTATGTGCCCCAAAGAATTAAAACAGAGTAAATACTTAAACAGTATTTACCTACAGTATTAATTAGAGTAGCCAAAAAGTGGAAACAACCCAAATGCCCATCAACTGATGAATGGATAAACAAAATGCAGACTATCCAGAGAATAGAATATTCTTCAGCTGTAAAAAGGAATGAGATATTATTACAATCTACAAAATGGATAAACTTTGAAAACACAATGCTAAGTAAGAGAAGCCAGATTCAAAAAGCCTCATATTGTATGATTCCATTTATATGAGATAGCCAGAATACGTAAATTCAAAAGGCAGAATACAATTTTGAGGTTTCCAGGGACTGTGGGAAAAAGACAATGAGAAGTGACTGATTAAGGGGTACAGGGTTTCTATTTGGGGTAGAAACAGATAGAGATGATGGTGGCACAACATTATTGATATACTCAGTGCCACTAACTGGTACACTTTCAAATGTTTTGACTGGTAAATTTTATGCTTTATGTATTTTACTATAACAACAACAAAAAAAAGTTAGCCTAAATAGGAATCCAAGCCTAGCCCAGAACTGAGGATGTCAGTAGCTTTGTGGATTCAAGCAAAAGTAGCACTTGGCAGTGGGCAGTAGGAGTCAGGGTAGAGGGTTCTGCACTGAGGTAGGCATCACCACTCTACTCTTCAATGCACAGTATTAAAGAGTCTGCATTAATAATCGGGAAGCTCCCAGGAGGCCAATTTGTTCACAGCCTGACCACAAACACTCCTTTTGTTCCTACAGGGTTCTTAGGATCTATCACTTCACTCTCATTTGACTCCAAAAAACTCAAGAGGTAGGTGTTCTTGGCCTCATTATCAGAGAGGTTGTCAAAGAGGCTAAGTGATTCATGCAAGATTGTAGGGCACCAACCCCTAGAGCAGGTGTACCCACAGCATCTCTTTGGGGCTTGGGGGTTTTCCAGCTTGGCTACAAGCACACTTACAGAACTCCTTTCCATCTTCAGCTTTGTAATATATGGTGTAGTTGCTGATGAAGCCATTTCTCTGACTCTTGGGAATCTCTTTCCATGTGATTGTGACTGTCTTCACACCAATGTTGTTTGCCTCAGTCACAGGACCCACTGATGGAACTTTACAGGCCAGGGAGAAAAACAAGAAGCACTGAATCACAGCTGGGGAGAGCCCCTTTCCCCCAGAGCTGTGGGTGGTACTCAAGGTAAATCGGGGCCAGAGATGGGAGGCCGGAGCAGAGTAGGGAAAAAGACACCACCTTGTTTGGGAATATAGTTTTCCGGAATTATCCATCTTGAACAGAAGGAAAGCACTGTCAAAGGCCTGCAAAAAAAGTACTTTCTGACAGAGCCTCCACTTTCGTTTTGCATTCAGCTTTCATTCGTATCGGTAATAGCTAGTATCAAATACAGTTGCCGGACAGGCACCCGGGGTTACCTCTGAGTGACAGGACAGATTTTCTAATGTTGAATCTGGATAAGGTTAACCTCCAAAAGATAAAGAACAAAGTCTGGGCAGTTCGTCAGTACAACCCTTGATTACAGCAACACAAAAATAATTTTTTGCATCTCCAATTTAGGATTAACTCTGCAAGGTCCCTGATTTGGTCTTAAATAAATGTTATTGCTATTGGCCCTAAGTTCCTTTGTGAGGTTGGACAAATTATTTTACCTCCCTGAGCCTTGATTTTCCATTTGTAGAATGAGGGGCTTGGACTTGAGGATCTCTAACTTCTACCCCAGCTTTGAAATCCAGTAAACCTACAACCTGACCGCAACTGTGTCAAGCGTATATAGCTTCCAAGCTGAAGATGCAGCACAGCTAAGCACTAAGGCAACTGTGAATAGGCTACAGACATTCACAGCCTCATGTGGATGTTGGACAGGCCCCAGGTTTCCTTGCCCCACGGGGCCTTTGCATACATACTGCCTTCTTGAGCATAAGCCTGAATGGAATACGGCTGGCCCACTCGGTCTCCCAATGCTGGATACACAGAGATGTTATAGCACTGGAAGGGTTTCAATTCATCTGTAAAAAAGAGAGAGACAGACCGAGTTACATCTACATCTTAGAGGACATACTGTAAGTATGGACATATACTCTAATGTAAGAACATTTCTCTATAGTTTCCACATCTGGAAAACAAGGAGGTTAAGTTGGATTGTCTCCATTGTCCAGTTCTAACCTTTTAAAATTAATTCTTAGAACTAAGTCTGCACCACTCTAATGAAATGACAGAGCCAACCAGGAAGGGAAGAGTTAAGAGATCCAGTCCTCCCTCTATCATGGATTTTGTTACATGATTTGGAAGCACTACAGAATAAAACTTAATCCTTCTCTCAATAGCATATCACCCTGAGAACTCAGATACCATGAATTCTAGCTCCTCTCCCATGAATCCCTGCATGGGTATAATTCTTTATATGGGTGCCATTAAGTATTAAATGGTTAGACTGGCAGGATTGGGAGAGTAAAGCCTCACTTATCTGTCTTTCAAGGAGCAAGGACTTTCTTTTTTTTTCTAAAAGATTTTATTTGTTTACTTGAGAGAGATCACAAGCAGGCAGAGAGGCAGGCAGAGAGGGAGGAGGGAAGCTGGCTCCCTGCTGAGCAGAGAGCCCAATGAGGGGCTCTATCCCAGGACTCTGAGATCATGACCTGAGCCGAAGGCAGAGGCTTTAACCCACTGAGCCACCCAGGCGTCCCGGAGCAGGGACTTTCTTAAAAAGAAGTCTATTCTCTATATCACTTGCCTGAAGAGGGGACCTAGATCTTAAACAGGGAACCAGAACTAAAAGGGTAGCCTGGGCAAGACTGATGGGAGACAAACTCTAGTGTTACCCACATGATCAAGATATCCAAGAAGGGCTCTCTGATGGTGAGGTCAATATGGTGGTTTCCACTCGTAAATAGACCAGATACCAAGTCTGATATCCATAGCTTCCTGGCCCAGCCTAAGTAGGAACCACCAAGAAATATAGCACTTTACTAGGCCTGCACTCGCTTTGTCCAAAGCTATCAACTGCATACAGCTTTAGAGTCAAAGTTAAAGATTTTAAAACTAGTGGAAATGAAACTGAATCTTATATAGAGGGAACTTGTAAGGTCCACAATGGATACCTTTTCGGATTGTCCAGTTCCTGGCCTGAGACACAGATTCCCAGGAAAAAGTGGAGGGCTCTGAGTCCAAATCTGGGAACCATTCAACCATCCATGTGTCCACATCTGGAGCAGAACTTTGCCACTCCACCACCAGCTGGTCCTGAGTGAGGCGGGCCTGCATGGCCTCAATGCACTGAAATGCTAAGAGAAGGGAAAAAAACAAGAGAGAAAGCTGCCCAACTCATTCTCCAAATGCACCAACCACACTGGCTTCCATTCACCGCCCAAACTGTAAAGAAGATCAAAATTCAAGATCTCCCCTTGCAACCTCCCCTTAATGGTGCTGTTTCCATCCTTTTTATTGTATCACTTTTCCTTGCCTCCCACATTTGATGATTAAGTACCTTCTTAATCTTTCCTTATGTCTCCAAAATTTACTTATTTCCAAGAAAGAATCTCATTAGAAAGTTGCTGACTCACAAGACTTACCTTCCACAGGTGCCTGTGCAAGTAAAAGGAAGCAAGTTTAGACAAAGAATGAATCTCTAAAAGCAGAATTTCAGGCTCGGAGCTGGGAGATGGTGCCCCTAAAGTCATACCTGGGAGGTGACTTCAAATTTCAACTATCTAGGCTGGTCCCACACAACCTGGCTATAGACTCCTATCCACAAAGCAGTGAGAACTGTATGTACCAGAAAGATGTAGACACATACTCCAAAGCATCTAGATATGACTGATATATAAATGACATTTTCTGCAGCCCTAACAACAACAAAAAAACCTCGTGTCTTGAAACAAGCAACAAGAATTCCTTTAATAGAAAAGTTACAAATAAAATCTTGGGGAAAAAAAGGGGGGGTGGGGTGCACCTGGGTGGCTCAATTAGTTAGGTGACTATCTTCAGCTCAGGTCATGATTCCAGGGTCCAGGGATCAAGCCCCACGTCAGGCTCTCTGCTCAGGAGAGAGACTGCTTTTCCCTCTCCCTCTGCCAGCCACTCTGCCTGCTTGTCCTCTCTCTCTCTCTGTCAAATAAATAAATAAAATCTTTTAAAAAATTAAAATACAATGCAATACCTAAGATTTTAAATAGAATAAATAAAATACCTAAGAGTTTCAATATAATACCTAAGATTTAATTAGAATCAGATAGCTATCTTATTAAAAATGTTTAAATAAGAAGAGAGGAGAACTACTGGAGGGCAGTGTGGCACAGAAGGAGAGCACAAGTGGGTGGGGCCCAAAGATCACAAGGTGCCACTCTCCTCTTTCCTCTGCCCCTTATCACCCACAACATGCCTGAGGCTTCAAAATTACAATTAACAAAGTATGCTTCAGTGAACACCAAAGACAGTCCTGGATAAAGGCAGGAGGCAGTGTCCTTCAAAAAATCAAAAAGGCTTCTGAAGCTAGAAGCCTAGGCCAAGTGTAGAATTTGGTGTGAGGTCTAGGAGTACTGAATCCTGCTATTTCTAGGAAACAAGCCCCAGCAGGCTGTGTGCACATTTAGGAGCCTCTGTTCTTGAAGGCCACAGTTTATGAATCCTTTTCTCAAACTGGGCCTTTATGAGATACTCCAGCTACTAGTCCCAGAGAAAGGCCAGGAAATTTGTCGATCTAAAAGGGTCAGGAAGGGCAACTGAGGCATGAAGGAAATGTAAAGCTGGAGTAGGGATAGGGGCCAGGACATCAACCACATGTGATCTCTACAGCAACTACCGCTCCCACCCCCACCCATAGCCTCTAAGCATCCTCAGTTGCCATTCTGGTCAGGTTGAAATGCATTTCTAGAGCTTCTGGAACCCTCCCTAGCCTCTTATAGAAGGTAATGTTCATGCTCCCTGATCTTCTCAATTCCTTCTTACTATTTGGTCTGTGTATGTGTGTGTGTGTTGCTTGGTTGGAAGAATTGTGTGCTCAAACTCACACTCCAGAGTCCCCTTGCAGGCCCATGCTGGAACCACTCTCCCTTAGGTTTTTGTTGCAAATTGTTCCCATTATGAGTGGAACTGTGTCCCTCAAAAAAGAAATCCTCAGTACTCCAGAATGTAACCTTATCAGGAAATCAGATTGTTGTGGATGTTAGTAGTTAAAATAGTGGGTCCTTAACCCATTATGACTGATGTCCTCATGAATGGATTTGAACACAGAAACAAAGAGACATAGGAAGCAGGCCATGTGAAGACCCAGGCAGAGACTGAAGTTATGCTGTTATAAGCCAAGGAATGCCTGGAGCTTCCAAAAGCTGGAAGAGGTAAGAAAGGATCCTCCGCTAGAGCACAGCCCTGCCAACACCTTCATTTTAGACTTCTGGCCTCCAGAACAATGGGACAGTAAATTTCTGTTGTTAGAAGCCACTCAGTCTGTGGTACATTGTTACAGCAGCCCTGGGAAAATCACATAGCACCTTTGGCTTTGCCAACTCCCCTTCCCTGGCCTTGTTTCCTTCACATCCTTTTCTGGTCTCCCTGGAGGCACTTTTGTAATAATTACTTGCACACAAATCCTGACCTGAAGACGGGAATGAGTGTTGATTCCTAAGCCCACAGTCCTTTTCTTTACCAACACTGGCTGTCTGAGGAGCAGAGGTCAGGTTGAAAGAGCCAAACATGCTATAGGGATGAATGGAACAGCTCAGGCCCTGGGCCACAAGAGCTGTGGAAAATGTTCAATTAAGCCATAAGTCAACTGTGAAAGAGCCTGGGCAGTGTCAAGGGTGCTGAAGCAGAAGTTTCCAAATCATCACTCTGCTGTATATAAACTCTCCTGAACCCTTCCATTATTCAACAAGAACATTGGAACAATTTCTCCAAATACAACATACCCCCAAGTGCTGTAGAAAATCCATATTCATCCTGGGAGAGGGGAAAAGGGGCTTTGACTGCTAACACTTTTAAGTTCTTGTGGTCTGGCAGTCACTGTGGGCCATTAAATACAGCCCTCAGGCACTGTGGTGCTCACCTTAGCTGTCTAAGGCTACCTTCAGCTCTGCCTCAGGAGTCCTGACAGCCTCCTCACCCACACCACACATGGCTGTGCTCTTTGGGGTCCTGCCTCAGATCACTTCAGAGCCACATGCTGACTAAGGTCCTTTAAAACTCAAGAGATGTTTAGGTCAGAAGGAACATGAAGGTGTATCTATTCCAAACTCTTTTTTTAAAGATGGTAAAATGGAGGCCCACAGAGGTAAATAAAGCAGCATCAAGTCTAAGATTCTGGTATATTGTAAAACTGTGGATCATGCAGACCTGGGTTTGATTTCACCTGAGCAACCGTGGGCAGATTCCTAAGCTTTCCTGAATCTCCACTTCATCATCTATGAAATGATTCCAATAGCATCTACCTCATGGACTATTTCAAGGCATTAAATTAACCTATCTCATCTTAGCATAATGCCTGACATTTACCAATGAACAGCATATGATAAGTGTACTTACTAAGTGTTAACATTTATAACAGCTATTATTATTATTATTATTATTATCTTGGTGCAAAAGGTGATTTTATTAAAGCACAGGGACAGGACCCATGGGCAGAAAGAGTTGCTGCTATAACAATTATCATTATTATAACTATTCTCAGTTGATTCCACCTTATTAAACAAAATTCTGTAAAGCATTACTTTCTTATATATCTAAAACAGGAGTCTTTAAACTTTTTCTGTAAGAAGCCAAATAGTAAAAATTTTAGGTTTTATAAAACATGTGGTCTTTGTCACAATGATTCATCTCAGCTACTTTTGCACAAGAGACAAAAGCAAATGGAAACAAATAGGTGAGGCTGTGTTTCAATAAAACTTTATTTACAAAAACAGGTATCAGGCCAGGTTTGGTCTACAGCTGTAGCTTGCCTGCATCTGGTCTGGGATTTTTATAACCGATGATCACACTGATGCTTCTGACACAAGGCAAGTACCTTCAGAATTGGGAAAAATTAACAACAACAAAAAACCCTATGGGAATTTAGCATAATTTTAGTTAAAATATTATCTTATAGTATTTTTACAGTTGATAATCCCTGCCTAATAAAAATTTAATCAATCAGAAATTTTATTAAGAATGACAATGTTGGGGTGCCTGGGTGGCTCAGTCTGTTGAGTGTCTAACTCTGGTTTGGCTCAGGCCATGATCTTGCAGTTGTGAGATCAAGTCCCCCACTAGGCTCTAATCAATACAGAGTCTGCTTCAGATTCTCTCTCTCATTCCTCCCTCCTGTACTCTCTCTCCCAAATAAATAAATAAATAAATATTTTTAAAAAGAATGATAATAGTAATAATTAGCATTAGGCAAATTATTTTAAAGACACAATCTCATTCACAATAGCTCTGTGAAGGAGGTATTACTATATAATAGCTCCATTTTACAAGTAGCTGAGGTTTAGTGAGGTTACATAACTTGCCCAAGGTTTGTGGTATCTAGATACCACAGTGAAAAAGCCAAGATATGAATACAGGGCTGTTGGACTCCAAAGCCCGTGTTTCTATCCCCTATTCTTTACTGCCTCCCACTCCAGGGTCACACCAAGAAACTGGCTTTACTATGCAGCAGTGCCTCTACTAACAAAGAATGATTATTCAATGGCATGCATTTGTCAGAAACCTCATCACTAGGGATATCAGACAGGCAGAAAGTAGGATGCCAGGAACTAAGGATGGTTATTATTATTATTATATTATTAAATATTATTAATTATATAATAATATAATATATAATATAATATAATATATAATAATAATATAATTAATATATATTAATATTATTAAATACTACAGTAATGTCAAGTGCAGCTCAAAACACAGAATATGTATACAACTGACCATTGAACAACATGGGGGTTAGGGGCACCAACCCCCATGCAGTTGAAAATCTATGTATAACTTTTGACTCCCCAAAAACTTAATTACTAATGGTCTAGTGTTGACTGGAAGCCTTACTGGTAACAGAGTAGATTAATACATGTTTTGCATGTTACATGCAATTATTATATTATGTATTATATTATTACAACAAATAACACAAGAGGAAAGAAAATTATTTAGAAAGTCATAAGAGAAAATACATTTATAGTATTGTACAGTAAAAAAATTGCATATAAAAAATTGCATATAATCTTGCCATTTGCGACGATGTGGATGGAACTAGAGGGTATTATGCTTAGTGAAATAAGTCAATCGGAGAAAGATAATTATCATATGATCTCCCTGATATGAGGAAGTAGAGATGCAATGTGGGGGGTTTGGGGGTAGGAAAAGAATAAATGAAACAAGATGGGATCGGGAGGGTGACAAACCATAAGAGACTCTTAATGTCACAAAACAAACTGAGGGGGGTCGGGGGGAGGGATTAGGGAGAGGGTGGCTGGGTTATGGACACTGGAGAGGGTATGTGCTATGGTGAGTGCTGTGAAGTGTGTAAACCTGGTGATTCACAGACCTGTACCCCTGGGGCTAATAATACATTATATGCTTATAAAAATTTTTTTTAAATTTTTAAAATTGCATATAAGTGGACCCACCCAGTTCAAACCCATGTTATTCAAGAGTCAACTGTACACAGGAGTTCCAAAATGAGGCAGGGGAAGAAATGGGTTCAGTTTAAGAGGAAGAGAAAGAGGAGAGTAGAGGCAAATGAGTCCAGAGCTGGTAGTGCGAAGGCCTGAACCAGTCTAGGTCGAAGTAAAGAGAGGTGAAAAATTAAAGAGTGCATTACCTAACTATGATGTATTTCAATAAGTAGTTACTGAGCACCTTTTCTTTCTTTCTTTTTTTTTTCTGAGAACCTTTTCTATGCCAACTGCTCTATGCCTATTCTAGGTGCTACAGAAGAGGGGAGTGGTGTGAGGGAGAGAAAGAGGAGGAAAAGAAAAACAGACAAAAATCTCTGTGCTCAAGGAACTTGCATCCAGCTGAGGGAGAAAATGAGGAATGAGAAAATCTATAGAATGAGAAACAGTAAGATTTATAGAGAAAAATAAAGTAGGAAAGAACAAATCCCTTGCCTGCAGTTCCTTGACTGAGAATCAAAGAAAGTATCTTATTCCAACATGCGATATAAAAGATGAGTTTGCCTGGGAACAATAAAATGTTTAAAACTACTTCACCGAAAGTGTAATGAGCACTTTATTGACAAGTATAAACATCAGAAATTTTCCTAACTGAAGATTCACATGGAAAGGGGAAAAGGAAGAACATGGAAGAGTGAGTAAGTGCAGGCTGGGACATGGTCAATACCATGAAAGGGAAAACTCAAAAGAGAATTTTCTTTCACTGAGGACAAATGTGGTTTTTGGACAGTTTTATATGGCTCACTCAGACCAAACAAATACAAGCTGCTTGTAGAACTTCTAGGTGTATGACTTTGTCTCATTTGACTTTATGAAGTCTCTGCTTTTCAACACAGGCTTTGTTCCAAAGGAAGTATGTTATTTCAAGGGGCTCATTAATTACCACAAGATTTTGGTCTCCTCACCACAGCCTACAAAGCTCCCCCTTCATTTTCCTTTGGACCTGAGAGAAAGAGCAATCCTTCAGGGGGTCTAAGTAGCCAGCTGATTAGGACCAGGCATCTAAGTAAGACATTTACACTCTACTTACACTTTTCATCAACAGCCGGAATCCTCAGCGTGGCCACCGGAGATTCCCCAAGAGAGTTATAAGAAATCATATACACCCAATGGGTCTTGCCTCCCAGATGTAGTTCATGTGTCTGGTTAGTGGTGTTCACTGTTTCTGTGAGATTAGTGTTGTTTTCTGGAAAGTACCATATCCTGTAGCCAAGGGCCTTCTCCAGGACCGGGGCTCCACTTGCCTTCTGAACCCAAAGGAAACAAAATGTATTGCCAGAAACAAGAAAAGACAGACACTGAGACGGTAATAAATGGTGAGGATGAGGGGTGAGGGGTAATGTTAATTATTAGGTGCTAAACTGCAATTAGGTCGTCATCCTTCTGGGATGAATAATACACCCTGTGCTGTAACATGAATTCTTCAAGGGCCAAAAGAGATTTGATAAATGGTTCCTTGGTATCAACCCTTAATAGAAGTGTAATTCCATGAGGCTTAACTAGGAGAAGGTGCAAGCCAACATAAGCAAGTCATTTTGGTGCTTATCTTTCTTTCCCTCCTACAGGAACAGGACAGGACAGTATAAGCTAAAAATGTGAGGCAGTCCCTCCAAGAATCCCAATTCTGTTCTGGCCCTGGGTCATCTCTTCTCTGGAAGCTTCCAAGGGCTGGAAAATACCTGTGCTGCGACATAAAAAGCAGCATGCCTCCTCCTTTGAGAAAAGAGCTAGCCTCCCTGGACCCGGCTATACTGGATATCCCAGGTAAGAGGCCTGAAACATTCAGGGTTGCCCTACCAGTCCTAAACCTGTGAAGAGAAGCCTCAGGGGACCCCAGAGATTCCAAGCCAGACTCTTCTCTTCAACCTTGAACCTGAACCTACTAACCATATGTTTTTGCCTAGTGATCACCTTGCTGAGTATTTCCCAGGAGTTATAGGGCTTTCCAGTTGTTTACTCTGTGTTACTGACAACACACATGGATGGAGTAGAATGACTGAATGTAAGGTCAGACAGGACTTTAGAAGTCACATTGTCCCACTACCTTTCCAGTTCAGGAATTGACAGAAACTTCCTAATGACTGGGAGGTTTTTACCTCTTAGGACAATGCACTTTCTTTTGTAAACAACAGCTTTAATGAGATGTAATTCTGATACCATAATATTCACTACTTTAAGGCATACAGTTAAGGGATTCTTTTTTTAGTATATTCACAGAGCTGTGTAATCATCCCACCATTCAGTTTTAGTCCAACCTTTTTAGCCAACTTTAATTCTTAGAAACCTCTCCTACTGAGGCAAAAAAAAAAAAAAAGGACCAGTCCCCAAGCGAAGGGAAGAAAGAGGAGGGGACTCAAGTCCATTTCACCCATTTCACAAACTTCACATGTTGGCCTACTTGACCCAACACTCTGTGGCTGACCATATGCGGATATGTGCCATTGTTTGCTTTCCTTCCCCCAAAATATACTGACTGAGTGATTTGTTTCCATACTTAATCAGTGAGAAAGAAACCACAACATGGGAGTCACACAATCTTGATTTACAAAGGTGTCCCAGTGCACCTGGCTGTGCCCTCCCTGGCCTGCTGCCTCTACAACTTGAGGGGCCCCCAAAGTCCTAGGGTATGAAGGGAGTGGAGAAAAGCAGAGGGCATAACTGGGATTACAATATCATCCGGTAAAGTAAGTGATTTCTCCATTTTCAGAAGGATTTTAAACTTGCCTGGACTTTAGCAAGTATGAAATAATATGATGAGTGTTCCCGGAGAACTCTGGACGCTATTGAAGAGTTCTGACATCTCGATGCTCTCCTCCCCTCTTCTCCCCTCCCCAACTCCCCCATCTTTTTCTCCTGGTTCCTGGCTGGGGTTTTTTCCCCCTCATATTTGCCCTTCTCTTTTCCTGTTTATTCCCTCTTCCCCTCCTTTCCTGTCCTTTGTCTAACCTTCTCTTCTCCTCTTTTCTCCATCTCTCCACATGATGCCCACACCTTCTCCTTTGTTCCTCAATCCCAGGCCTCCATCCAAGAAAGGATAATTTGACCCCTGTTCTGTCCTTATATCCCACTATACCAGTACTCAAAGGGACACATGTGCAATATATGTTTTCAATGACCCGAGGCCACATTAGTGTGCTGTCCCCAAGTCAGGGCTTTTCTCCAATGTAGGGGTGAGTGTTATACAATATTACACTGCCTTCAAAGGCAGCCAGCATGGGTCGGGGATGGGGGGAGTTCCCCAGAAGGTCAACGTGCCTCTTGCACTTGCACTTTGTACCTGTCTTAAATGTTAATGTTCAGACCAAAGAAGAGAGGGGGCAGGGTCTGTAAGGTGTATTTAGGCCAACTATAAGATGACCTATAAGGCTTTGTGAACTGGGAAATCACAGTGAGATTTGGGACATTATAAAGCCTCTAGGGAAGGAAACTCAGGAGGTAAAATTTCAAGAAATACAGTTACTGGAGGTGTAAAAAAAAACCAGTGGTTTTAAACAGAAAAACAACAACAACAACAAAAAACTGTAAGGTGGTCACCTTCCATATCAACTGCACTCGCCTTCTTCCATTGACCTTGGCTGGTCTCAGGACTCTCCACAGATCCAGGCCATAGGGAGCTGTAAGGAAACAGAGTGAGGAGCTCAACATAAGAAAGAAGGGACCTGAAATAGAATTTGCTGAAATTAGCTGGGTTGATTATTAGAAATGCAGTTGGGAAGGATTTGCTGGAGGAAGCCAGGAGGAGTAAAGCAGTCAGTGGAGGGCAGTGGAGGGCAGCACTGCAACAACCCACGATGTCTTCATTTTGTAACCAAAGGATTCGCATCAACTAAAAGTAAAAAATAAAACTATTCTTAGATTCAATGACTTAATGTAATTTTAAAAAGTATAATAGGTAGTACCATAATATAATTTATAACTGAAATCTGGATTGAAACATAACATCTCATGTCCTCTAAGATATAATATCTACAAACACTAAAGCTGGGAATGACACAGATAACTAATAAGGAGATAGATACATAGATGGAGATATTATATTATCTATACCATTTCAGGGTGGCGAAGGGAGAGGGAGAAAGAGAGAATGAGACCTACTCCCCAAAACGTTAAAATGTTACAAAATATAACAAAGAATTAAAGAATAAAGGAGCAGAGAAATAATCTTTGCTAGGTCATAGGTCATTACCTGAGCTTTAAATTTGATGCTGATCTTTGTGGCAGAAAAAGCAAAAAAGGATCATATGGAATTGCACGTTTCTCATAGCCTGATAAAAAGCAGTCATATGAAGGAGCAAATGGCTGGCTAGGGAAATGAATTAATTAATGGAATTTATCATGAGAATCCTCTTAAAAAGACAATGGGAAACATAAAGGCCAATGTCTGCAATCACAGCTGAGCAAAATACAGAAATATGACATATGTACTTTTTTCATATTTCTGTTCTATAAAATGCAAGGGCATAATGTTATACCCGATTTACACACTTCTTCCATGAATAACATAATCCAAGACAATATAGTTCAAGTGTGTTAGCTTCTGATGATCTGATCAGACAGGGATAATTTCAAAATCCTGAGTTTCTAATTTAAGAATGACTTACGCATGTTAGCCAGGAGAAGAAAGCAGAGAATTCTAAAGAATTGTCCAGAAGGCTAGTGGTCAGTAATTTAGAGAAAGAAATGTCTCTAATTGAAGATACAGTTAATGAACTCTGAATATTTTTTTTGAGGAAACTACATGGCTGAAGATAATGTAAATAGGTCTGCAGAGAATGGAGTCAACCATGCAGGCCAAGAACTAAACTGCTTTAGTACTAACAGACTGTTTTCAGGTATGTGAAGTCACACTTTGGGTGACTAGGTGTCTCAGAGTGAAATTACTGAACTCCAAATGAAGACAACTTCACAATGTAGAAAAATGAGCCAAAGGCCAAGTAAGTCAATAACCTGTTTTGTCATCAATGGAGAGTCACATTTCTACAACTACTCTTGCAGAAGCTGGAACGTGAGTAAAACAGTCTAATTGGTAGTCCCTGATCTTGATGAGATCTAATTCTATGTAAGAGGCATATCAGGAAATTGAAACTATTTAGACTTTAAACTTGACTTCATTTGTGCTCCACTAAGATAACTGTCTTACTGTCTTACAAGCTCTGTCAGAAGTTATCTGATTTCCCAAAGAAATCAATATTCTTCAATATCAATGTCTTCAAATCGATTCTTCAATAAAGAATCAGAAGACAGGGACGCCTGGGTGGCTCAGTTGGTTAAGCGGCTGCCTTCGGCTCAGGTCATGATCCCAGCGTCCTGGGATCGAGTCCCACATCGGGCTCCTTGCTCGGCAGGGAGCCTACTTCTCCCTCTGCCTCTGCCTGCCTCTCTGTCTGCCTGTGCTCTCTATCTCTCTCTCTCTAACAAATAAATAAAAATTTTTTAAAAATCTTAAAAAAAAATAACTAGCGTTCCATTGTGAAATAGGGAAACAAATTGTTTATGAATTAGAAAATGGGAAATTGGGATTTGCTGGGGGCTAAGGGGGTGCATCAGTTTTCTCTGGGATCCTGAAAAAAATGAAGAGAAACAAAAGCAAAAGTTCTACAGTGGTGACTTTGATAAATAAGTGGTTTGATTTAATCAGCCCCAGGCACAGACAACACCAGCATCTAGGGCTCTGCTAATGAATTCTAGCCCACCTAGCCGAAATAACAAATGAGCTGAAACAGTAAATCTTGTTTCTGGCAGCAAAATAAGTGGATGAAACTGAAACTGACATGAGGGAATGGCTGGGCTGTCATGGGCTAACAGAAGATCCAGAGCCACAAATGGCACCAGGAGGCCACTGGAGAGAGACTGCCAGCTACAGGGTGGAAGGAGGGCAGTGCAAAACAGGGTTATACCTGAAGTAGAACCTAATCTCCTAGACCATCTGCTAGAAGGTGTAGCAAAGTCAGAGGACACTTCACTAAACAATATTACGTGTATTGCCTTCTAATCCTTTAAAAGGGAGGGCTCAGTTAAGACAGACAACAACTGACTACTCCTACAGATTATAACCAATGGGCCTTTTTTTTTGCTGTGTAATTTATGTGTTGTTAAGTATTTGTAAACTATTATATTTGTATTCATTAGACACTTTGACGTGATGTCTATAGAATGTAAATGTGTTCCCAAATACTGTATGTAATTTTAATCAAAAGTTACATGAGATCCACAAACTGACTAGTTTTCTTTTATCATATCTGTATTTCTATTGATGTAAAACTTATATAGCCCTTACCATTTGTAAGGTACTGTTCTGAGTACTTAGACATAAAGATTTGGAATTTTCTGTGATTTTTTTTTCTTGGACTGCTAAAGCCTGGCATAGAAAACCAGATGCCTGAATGACATAGATGAATGGAATCTACAGGTGAGAAGAGCCCTTAGAAATTATCTAGCCAGGGGTGCCTGGGTGGCTCAGTTTGTTAATCCTCTACCTTTCGCTCAGGTCACGATCTCAAGGTCCTAGGATCAAGCCCCACATTAGGCTCTCTACTCAGCAGGGAGTCTGCTTCTCCTTTTGCTCTCCCTCTATGCTTGCATTCTTTCTACATCTCTCTCAAATAAATGAATTAAAAAAAAAAAGAAAGAAAAGGAAGTCATCTAGTCCAATTTCCCGTGTGCTGCATGAACCCATGTTGTATAACCATATCCACCAATGAGTAGTGTAGACTGAACTAACATGAATGTCTCCAGTGGGAGCTACAAAATTCAGAAGACACTGGATTATTCCCAGACGTCTGATCATATGGGCAAATGTGTTGAATACCTATTAGTACCAACTTGGTCTCATAGGAAATTCAAGCAAGATTCAGAGGAATAAATTATTGTCAAATGGACTAGGGAGCACAGAAATTGATTGCAAAGGTTATCTGAAATTTGTGTGGAACTTGGCTATAAAACAGAATTAGATTTAAGAGAATATGACTGAAATTATGGCTGGGTGTGTGGTTGGGGGAAATTTGGGGAGAGTAAAGCCTCAGAAGTTTAGAAGGATGAATGTTTTACATTTCTTCTCCTTATTTCAAAAGATGTGTGGACATACCTAGTGTTCAACTACTCATTCATTCATTCATCGTTTTAGGCTGAAAAATGTACCCCAAAGATCTAAGTCCTAATCCCTGCCATTGGTAAAGTTACCTTATAACAAAGGGACTTTGCAGATGTAATTAAGTTAGGATCGTAAACTGGAGATTATCCTGGATTATCCGGGTGGGCCCTAAATGTTTTCACAAAGGTCATTATAAGAGTGAGGCAAAGAGATTTGACACAAAAGAGGAGAAAAAAGTGACATGATGATGGGCGCAGAGATCAGAGTGATATGTTTAATAGATGAGGGAAGGGGCCAAAACCTGAGGAACACAGGCAATCACTAGAGGCTGGAAACAGCAAGAAAACATATTCTACCCTCAGAGTTTCCAAAAGGTAACAACACTACCAACACCTTGACTTTAGTCCAGTGAAACTGTTTTGGACTTCTGACTTCCAGGACTATAAGAGAAAAAAATTGTGTTGTTTTCAGTCATTAAATTTGTGATAATTTGTTACAGTGGCCATGGGAAACTGATACATTCATCAAACATTTATTACTGCTGAGGGGGAAGGCGCTGGGCAAGACTCTTGATTTACAAAGAACAGCAACCCATGCTGAGTGACCCTGAGCAATTGGCTAATACTTCTGAAACTCAGCTCCTTCACCACCAGGTGGGGTGATTCCACATCATTTATAGGGCTCCTAGAAGGTTTAATAAAAATAATAGGAAGCCTGGCATTTATTGAATGTTTCCTGTAAGCTAAATACATTATGTCATTGAATTTTTAAAATAACACTAAAAAGTAGGGACTACTTTTAACTCAGTTTTATAAATTGTATTCTATTGTGGAAAGGGGGAATAAATAATGAGAAAAGTAAGGTTTAGAGATTAGGTATCTAGTCCAAAGTCACTCCACAGCCAGGATGGGATTTCAGCCAACCTCACAAAGTTAAAGTATTACTCTGAATGACGAAACCTCACTCACAACAAGCATTCACTCATTGAATGGTTCCTTTATCTTTCTCTCACTCATTAAGAACCTAACTTTTTTTTTCCTCATTAATTATACCTTTATTTCTCTTTAAGTGGTAGCTCCAAGGTTTACAATATATAGCTTTAATTTATCATAGGGTATCTTTAAATAATATTACACCACTTCACATATAATATAAGAAGTTTCTAGGAGTATTAAAGATGTGCTCTTCTGCCTTTGGGGCAAAAAGATGCTTACCAAGGCCATCTGAGGAAGGCTGGCTTACTGTGTGGGCTCAGCTGGGCACAGTGAGTGCCCTGTGGAGAGGGAATGTACAGACTGCCAGAGTCCATGATTCCCAAGTACAGATTTTGACGAAACCCAATAAGGCTAGGCCCAGGTCACCCGAAACCAGACCAGGCAGAAAAGGAATTGCAAGGGAACAGCTTGCCTTCTTCCTCAGTAGTTCCCACTTTCTCTTGGCTCCACGCACTCCAGAACATGGACTCCGCTGGGGCACATCGCAGAGCTACAACATACTCTGTAAAAGCCTGCAGCGCTGTGAGGTTGTAAGTCTCATCTCTATCGATATCTTCTTTGGTGAAGTTGACTTCCATCTAAAAGACAGAGATAACCCTGAGCTAGATGGGAGACCTCTTATCTTTCCATTTTTCTTCTCCATTCCCCAATCATTTCAAAACTAGGAGCACTATACTTCAAGTTTTAAAAAATATAATTTTCATAAATAAATGTCCACGCATGCCCAGGGATCATTTGTGCCTGAGCAGATGTGAGTCACCCCACGAACCACCACCCTCCCCATTTCCTCTGTCTACGCTTGGAAGGCAGGGATTCCTGCCCCTGGGCTGGACGTGAATGAGTAGTCTTGTTGTTCCGGAAAATACAAGGTGGAGTCCTAGGACCCAGGCAACCCAGGTCTCAGTTTAAAAACAGCAGATGACTCCAACACCTAGATATAAGGCCTTACATAACAGTAGGCAACAGAGACCTTCCTTAGTGGCATCACGTTCAAACTCAGGTCATGGATAAGACCTCAAAAATTAAGTGACCATGGATTACCTCAGGGTTTGTTATGAGCAGAACTGGGATCAGAACACAGATTTCATCCCTTCTAGACACTTTCCCTTTACCCAAATCTTCCACAGCAAATTATTGGTCTTTGGGTGACCAATAGGGCTGCCAAGGATCTTAGCAGCCTGGATGCATGCATTCATTTTGACATTCTTTTGTGGTATATATATAGAAAGAGGTAAATAAATCACTTCTCCTTTCTAGACCTCAGTATCTTCACTAGTAAAATGAACACATTGCTTTATATAATCTCTAAAGTCCCTTCTGGATCCAATTTTCCAAGAAAAACTAAAAATTCAGATACTTGTTTTTGAGCATGATCACTGTTGCTGCAATAAGAACTTTCAGCTGTTGGTTTATATGAACTCATATTGAATTATTAATAAACTGCACTAATGGCCATATATATTTTGTGAGGATGCCCACTAGTCCCATAAAACCTTGTGAGAGAAGGAAGTCCTGACATTTCCTATATGTATATAACAGCTGTGAAAATGAGTATAGAATGATAGGTGTTGGGCCTAAAGGAAACTGGGCAAAATGACAATGTGTATATGTGGCAAAAAGCTGAGCATCCCAGCTGCAAATGGACACTTGTGAGCTCCCAGCTTAGTAAGATGGTGCTGGGAAAAGGATATAGGAGCCAACGGTGAGGAGCATTTCATGCTAAATCCAAAGTTCCCTGAGCTCCCTCCTCTAGTCAACCCTGGAAATGTTGCAATGGCAGAACAGGGTCATTGGGAAAACCCATCCTCTCCTGGAGAGTAGCCTCTGCAGCTTAAGCCTAGTTATGGGGCCCAGGAGAAACCAGATTAAGATCTTTGGGAGAAAGGCAACCACATGGTGACTTCCATACATGAATCAAAATGAGAACCATATTAATCTACAAAATAAGTGCAAGGAAGTCAAATAAAGTTCTGTTTTCCTTTTATGCTCTTTTAAATATATAATATTCTTTTAAAACAATCTTTTGAAGTTTTCTTCCTGCTTTACTAGCCTCCTCAAGCACATGCTTGGCTTGTGTGTTGAGGGTCCTCGTATTCATTCTCAGAAAGCTCTGTCTAATGTAACTATGCAAGAATGTTCTTTTCAGCCCTACTACTAAAGCAAAAAAAAGAAAAAATTCTGCTCAGTCTTTCAAACAGTGTGCCTGCCTGAAAAGCTTTTTTTTTAGTTTGGATTTTTTGTCTGGGCAAGTGCATTTGGCCCTCACAGGGTCCAGAACAAACTGATCATCCTTATATGGGCTTAACTTAAACTTTCCCAGCTCAAGACAGACAACAGGTTCCTAATAAAACACTAATTAACTTCATCAGGTTTGTTTCTAACAGTCTGTACTTTGTGCCAAATCCTAGCTTGCCTAAAGTGTTTATGCTTTAAAAGATGAGTCAAAAGTGTTGGTACAAAGCCTAAGCCTAAATCAAACTCTCAAAACAGTCTTGAGATCTTTGGCAGAGTGTGTATATGGTTCCAACTTATATGGGCAGAAGCTCCTTAGAACAGGCAACAGGAAGATGGTCTGGAGGTTGCTAAAATATGGTCAAATGAGTGACAATCTAGGGTCAGACAACCTGGGCTCAGGTTTGCAACCTACAAAACTTGTAGTCTTAGGTGATTTAAGCTCTCTACATCACAATTTCCTAATCTGTAAAAGGAAGAATAGTGATGCCTCATTGACAAGATAAATGCAAGGATTAAATAGTCTGGAGTAAGCGTCCTGGGATCGAGTCCCGCATTGGGCTCCTTGCTCGGCGGGGAGCCTGCTTCTCCCTCTGCCTCTGCCTGCCTCTCTGCCTGTGCTCACTCTCTCTAATAAATAAATAAAATATTTTAAAAAAATAAATAAATAGTCTGGAGTATAAAAAAGCACTTTGCAACCCATATAGCGTCATACAAATGTAAGTCTTGCTATATGGCCATGTGGGGTTTTTTTTTAACAGTCTGATGCACAGAGAGACAACTTTAAATGACTGTGCTGAGGGTTAAGTGCAGTGACAGAGGAGGAGCACCTAGCTCAGGTTCTCAAAAGGAAATATGTCAGAACTGAGTTCTGAGACATTAACAGATTCAGCAAAGTTTGGGGAAGGGTGAGAGGTGCAAAAAATGAGACAGAATAGTGAAACAACATGATATAAGGGAAACTAGCAATTTAGAACTACTAGAGAAGCAAGGGCAGGATGAATGATGAGTTTGGAGGGATAGATAAGCTTCAGGTTTTGGAGGGTTAAAGATTTGGACCTTTCTCCATGGAAAAGTTGGGTTGGTGTAATTGCATTTAGAACTGATTGTGTCTGAAAACTGGAAGGTGAGAGACACTAAATACACAATCCACTTTCCCTCTCATTTCCTTCAGGAGAGCAGGAGAGAAGACCTCTCACCTCAGGGACTGGAAGGAATAAAGCAAAGAGGAGTGCAGATGTAGGTGGGTTTGCCAAAGAAGTGGCCTAGAGGATGCTGTATGCTCAGGTAGTTTACACCTGCTGACCTCACTTAGTGTTGTGCCTGCCTCAGTAATTTTCTAGAGGAACTGAGATCCTGGTTTATTTTTCCTGTTGAATCCTATCTCAGCAGCCACAGGACTCTGGATTCAGACAAAGAGAATAAACCCAAGGGCACACCACCCTAGCAAGTCCTCATATTTACTTAGACTATAACATGTGACGTAAGGAAGATGAGTTTATGCTCTGCCGGGAATTGCCTTGTCTAGAGGTTCCCTTCTATGTTTCCCAAAACTACAAATTAATGAGTCTTATGTTACATGTAGTCAAGTACTAGTAGAATGATTCTAGAGCTGGCATAGAAAGGAAGCTGAGAGGAGGAGTGGACATCATTATTTTTCTTGTGTTAAATACAAGACAAGTGAAACTTAACCAACTTTCTTTTCTGAAAGGGTTCTAGGTTAGGAGACAATGCAATAGATAAAGTATCTTTGAATTTCAGCAAAAGGGAATCTAGCAATAGTGTCATGGACAAGTTGGAAATAGGTGGGCTGAATGATTATGATGGTAATTTGGTATATTCACAGAAACCTGGATAAATGGCCACATGCAAAGAAAAAGAGATTGATATCTCTGAGTAGTCTCTAGTGGTTTGCCACAGGGCTCTGACAAAGTCACAGATTGACAGATCTGTTTTTATTAACTATCAGATAAAGGTATAGAAGTAAGAGTGATCCAAGCCAAAGATATTACAAAGTTAGAAAGTAAAAAGTTAAATGTAAGTTTTGGGTGATAAAATAAAGACTCTAAGTTGGCTGAAATGATGGGTACAACCAACATGAAGAAATCAACAAGAATAAATAAAACACCTACACTTACATTAATAAACAAGTTACAAGATAGTAGACATGTGCTTTACTAGAAAATCTTGTGTGTGGGGAAAAAGTCCTGAAGATTTAACTGATTTAACTGGCTAGGAGATAATTAAGAGTCAATAATATTTAGTGGTTACAAAAAAAAACTTGATATAATTTCAGGTTGTACTGATGGAAATATGAGAATACCCTCTAAACTTTGAGGTTAGAAACGATTTAAGATATAAGACTTTACGGATAAAAGAAAAGATTGAGAAAATTTGATAATATTAAAATTAAGAAGTTCTGCTCCAAAATAACCACTAGAAGAGTTAAAAGGCAAGCCACTAGTCAGAAGTCTTTGCATACACATAACAAAGAACTCATAAATAAAATATATAAGAAACTCCTACAAGTCAATTTAAAACTCAGACCACCCACTAGAAAAAAATGTGCAAAAAGCTTAAATCAACATTTCACAAAGAACAACTCCAAATAGCCAATAAACACCTGAGAAGGTAAATGAGCTCATTAAAAGTCAGGTAAATGCAAATTAAAGCCATGATTCCTCTGTGTTTATATAATGGAGTACTACACAGCAATGAAAATATATAAATTCCAGGATTACATAACATGGATGAATCTTGAAAGTACAATATTGAAAGAAGCCAAATATTTACAAAACACAAAATGTATGGATTCCTATTATGTAATGTCTCAGACTATGTTGTTTAGGGATGCAGGTTTAAATGGCCAACCCATAAGAAAAAGTGAAGAAGTATTTACCATGAAAAATCAAGATAAAAGCTCTAGGGGGTATGGGGATTATCTTCAGGAAAGGACAGACAGGGAACCTTGGCATGATGCTATTTTGGACCTCACTGGTTTTAACATAAGTGCTTACTTAATAATAATTTATTAAATGTAATATTTAGGTTTTGTTCACTTTTCTAAATATAATTCGTATATCACAATTTCATAAAAGTTTGAAAAAATAAAAAAGGAAATGGCCAAGCTGTAGAATCTCTGGCTACCAACACATCTAGACACAAATCAGAGTAGAATGCAAAAGTAAATTTCTCACTTTTCAATAAGAGGTGCTTGTTAAACTGTGCTCAGAATGCAAGATGCCTACAGTGAAACACTTATACATTCTAAAAGGCCGAAATGGGAAACTGGGACAAAAAGTACTCACTATTGTCTGTCTTCTATTTTTAAGGTAGAAAATGGGGGGAGAAATGATTCCAGGTCAAAAAACAGTTATCAATAATATTCTTCTCTGGGCCCTCTAATAGAAACATTTCAATGGCATAACTTACCCAGCAGGCACTATTTACTGTTCTGAATCGAAGAGTATATTTTAAAGTAGATGAAAGAGGAGCCAACACAGGCCTTATCCATTTTATTTGAAGCATTCGTTTGATGCCCAAAACTGATTTCACACTGAAAATCTCAGGTGGTTCAATTTTCACTGAAAATAAAAATCATCATAAAGTTCTCATATTTGTAAAAAGATCAGAAAATGCTAGTAACATCCATCTAAAACTGAAAAAAACTAGAAAAGAAATGATAATGCATATTTTGTAACTGGCTATATGCAGATGGCATTGGGAAGGCAGGGCAAAAGGGATGGTACCATTCCTGTTTCTCCCACCCCTCCACACCACCAAAAAAAGAATGGCCAGTGAGGAGAAGATACATTTCTATGACTTTTATGCAAATGAACCTTTTACTGATTGGTTCAGATCTTATGCCAAGAAGAAAGGAGGTCAAAAGAAGAGATCACACAACTAGAAAATGGGCTGTTTCCCTTATCTCCACTCCCTTCAACCTCTCTTTCCTCAACCCCCAAAAGTATCCAGTAGAAAGCAACTCTCACTTCCCTTGAATGTTACAAACATTATCACTCAAAATCTTTCTCTTTCAAAATACATAATATTTTTCTTGTTTTAAAAGTAGTATATGCTCATTCCAAAAAAATTTTTAAATATGGAAAAATACAAAGAAAAATTTAAATTAGGGGCTCCTGGGTGGCTTAGTTGTTATACATCTGCCCTTGGCTCAGGTCATGATCCCAGGTTCCTGCGAACAAGCCCAGCATCCGGCTCCCTGCTCAGCAGGAAGCCTGCTTCTCCCTCTCCCATACCCTATGCTTGTGTTCCCTCTCTTGCTGTGTTTCTCTCTATCAAATAAGTAAGTAAACCCTTAAAAAAAAAAGAAAGAAAAAGTTTAAATCCTCCATAATGCCATCAACCAGAGCCACTATAACATTTGGTGTGTTTCCAGGCTTTTTTCTATGTAAGTATTTGTGTATTTTTTAAACAAAATTTATATTATGTTAAATAAAACCATTGTCTTCTTAAATAACACTATTCAATCAGCATATATCCTCTTGCATTAGAAATTCTAAAATCAATGATTTTAACAAGGTTAGAGGATATAAAATTAATATACAGAAATCTGTTGCATTTCCATACACTAGTAATGAAGTAGGAGAAAGACAAATTAAGAAAACAATCCCACTTGCAATTGCATCAAAAAGAATAAAATGCCTAGGAATACATATAAACAGAGAAGTGAAAGATCTGTACTCTGAAAACTACAAGACACTGATGAAAGAAATTGAAGACAAGACTAACAACTGAAAAGATATATCATGCTCATGGATTGGACAAATTAAAATGTTCTAAATGCCCATACTACCCAAAACAAAATACAGATTCAAGACAATCCCTATCAAAATAACAACAACACTTTTGACAGAACTAGAAAAAAATACTAAAATAGGTATGGAACCACAAAAGACCCCAAATAACCAAATCAATCTTGAAAAAATAAGAATAAAGCTAAAGGTATCACAATCCAAGACTTCAAGCTATAGTAATCAAAACAGTATAGCAAGAGGGAGTGTAGCTCAGTGGTAGAGCATTTGACTGCAAAATAGTATAGCACAGGCATAAAAACAGACACATAGATCAGTGGAACAGAATAGAGAATCCAGAAAGAAACATAAACTTATACCAATATCATTTAATATGTAACAAAGAAGGCAAGAATATACAATGGGGAAAAGACAGTCTCTTCAATAAATGGCTGGGAAAACTGGACAGCTACATGCAAAAGAATGAAACTGGACCATTTTCTCACACCATGTACAAAAATATATTCAAAATGTGTTAAAGACTTAAATGTGAGACCTGAAACCATAAAACTCCTAAAGAAAACACAGGCAGCAATCTCTTGGACATTGGTATTAGCAACATTTTTCTAGATACACCTCCTCAGGCAAGGGAAATAAAAGCAAAAACAAGCAAACTATTGGACTTCATCAAAATAAAAAGCTTTTACACAGTGAAGAAAATCACCAACAAAATGAAAAGGCAATTTACTGAATGGGTAAAGGCATTGCAAATGATATATCCAATTACGGGCTAATATGCAAAATATATAAAGAACTCATACAACTCAAAACCAAAAAAACACACACAACTTGAATTTAAAAATGGGCAGAAGACCTGAATAGACATTTTCCAAAGATAAACAGAAGACCAAAAGATACATGCAAAGATGCACAACATCACTCACAATTGGAGAAATGCAAATCAAAACCACAAAGAGATATCACCTCATACCAGTGAGAATGACTAGTATCAAAAAGACAAGAAAAAAAAAAGACAAGAAATATCAAGCATTGGTGAGGATGTGGAGAGAAAGGAACCCTCATACATATCCATAACCCTTGGTATACCTACTATATCCTTGAGCGTTGAGTTTACTTTTATGTTTACATCTCTTCTGAGAAAATGAGGGGAGGGGTTATCTTTTAATAATAGAGTATATACAAATAAAAAATCATACTTACTTATGGCATCTAAGTTCCAATGTGTTATATCAGATTTAATTATACCATCTGCATTTTGAGCTTCTACTTGAATGGTGTAATTATCTGGGTTTGTTATTGTTGGAGGAAGAAAGGAGCAAGAAGCATGATTTCCCCTTGTAGAATTATCAGTTAGGCAAGTATCACTTTTATATCCATAAGAGCTTTGAAAGAAAAAGCAATTCAACATGAGTTTAGTACAGTAGTTTGGAAACAAAGCCATACTTAATATATTAGCATGTATTTATTAGTTTCACTCTGGATTTCTCTTGAGGACTATATCATCTCAAATATGATGCTCCTTTCTCCAAATTCCTTCTTTATCTCTTCCAAGGAGAGATCAAAGTTACCTGTTTCTTGCCTGAGATGTTATGAGCCATAGAGACTTCCTTGGAACTCTGTAAGTCCAGCAAAATCTATGCTTTTAACACATTTCCTATTGGTAAGAAATACTGACTAGGATCCTCAAAACACCAGATTCTAGCCTTGAGAAATTATCCTTAAAAGAAAAATAAAATCAAAGAGGATTTGTTAAATAAACTATGATATATACACAAATAGAATTAAAATAGTTTTTAATAAATCAAGTTACTCATATGGAAAGATGCCCATACTCCTATTGGTGGTAAAAGGGGGAAAAAAAAGGATGTGTATTAAGTACATAATAATCACATTTATATAAACCTATATATTTATATAACTATTCTCAGAGATGTCTGAAAAATATTCATTGAAATGTTAAAATTTTACCTCTGGTGGTGGAATTTCAAGTGATTTTTTTTACAATCTTTATATTTTTCAGATAGAATTTTTATCACTGCCATATATTATTTTCAGAAAACTCATTAAATTTTTTTCCTGGGCATAAAGATAACTTAAATCCTATCAAGCTATAACTTAATGAAGATAAATACAAAGATTGGTAGGAATCCAATGGGTAGGTACAGCCCTAGTCCCCATGGCTGGGGGATGATGATATAGGAGATGAAATAAGCAGTGAACATCTTACTTTGCGAGATGCCAGTGTTCGCTAGGGCTGGGTGCCATGGAGCAGAGCTTAAATGTACAGAAGCATGGAATTTTGAAAGTAGAAAAGACTTTAAAGGCTTTCTACTATTGTTGAGCAGTGCAAAAACAGCCTCCAGAGTACTGTTGGGTTATGGTCCCGAGCACAAGCTCTGAAAGCCAACCAGGTTTGAATTCTGTGCCTTGAGTAAGTTTCCTAACCTCTCTGTGCCTGAGTTTTCTCATCTCTAAAATGAGAATAGTAACATACCTGTGACATAGCACTGTTATGAGGATGAAATGGGCTAATATGCATAAAGTTCTTTTAAAATGTCAGCCACTTGGTCTAAAAGTGAAATGTTACTATCATTGTTATGAGTACTATTACTGTAGCTGAATATATTTGCCTTTATTAATGCTGTAACCTCTAAGAAATAAACTTTCTTCCCTTTTCTGCACTTCAAGGGCCCCTTCATGCCTCAGTTCAAAAGTCATTCCCTCCCTGAAGGCATTCCTTCTTATTCTTTCTCAAGGAAAAATCCATTCTTATCATTTCTGAGCATTAGTATGTTTTTTGTTCATACCACTGAGCCACCACCATCTGTTCTCAGGGTTGACCATCCACAAGAAATCCTCCCATTCTACCTGGAAGAGATATTCTCAGTGATAAACTTACAAAACTACAAACCAGTGTGGGAGTCCTGGAGAGCCCAGCAGGCCTGGGGCCATGAGAACACCCTGAGATATACAGGCCTGAGAACACCCTGGTGTGAGGCACCGTCTGACTTCAGCTCAGGTCATGATCTCAGGGTCCTGGGACAGAGCCCCATGTTGGGCTCCTTGCTCAGCACGGAGTCAGCTTGTCCCTTTCCTTCCCACCCCTGCCTCTACCTTGCCCTCCCCCTGCCCATGCTCTCTCTGTCTCTCTCTTAAATGAATAAATAAAATCTGAAGGAGAAAGAAAAAAAAAGAACACTCAGGTATTTCCTACTTCTACAGGACCAACGGGTGAGAATAATGGTAATCCATAGGGAGTGATGGAAGGAGGGGGAATGATTCCTTTAAAAAGAAAAATAGGAGTACACTTATTGAGGTTTTCAGATATACATTCTACTGGTACTTTCTATTCAACACCAGGCCTCGAACTAATAAGTCTGAGAGAAGGTAAGACACTTGTACCATGGATTAGTGGGCCTTTATCACTCTGATCTTCAGAAGCAGGGCTCAGCAAACTAGGCCTGCTGACCAAATACAGTCCATCTCTTCTTCTCATAAGGCACAGAGGCTAAGAACAGGTTTTACATTTTTAAGTGGTTGGGGAAAATATAGAAAAAGAAAAATAATTTGTGGTGTGTGAAAATTATATGAAATTCAAATTTCAGTGTTCACAGATAAAGTTTTATTGAACAGTCTGTTTCCTTGGTTTACATACTGTGTCTGTGGCAGCTTTCCTGCAACAGTAGTATTCAGTAGTTTCACAGAGATCCAATCTCCTCTAGGCCTAAAATATTTACTATCTGTCCCTTCATAGGAAAAGTTTCCTGCCCTCTATTTAAATCATCTCCCTGATATATCACAGATACATAAGTACTGCAAAGAATAGCGTTTGCTCTTTTCCTTTTCTTCCACTGCAAAGCACAAAGTAGACTTCCCTGATAACACTAGTTACCAATTTTCAAGGAGTGGGAAAAAAAGAATATATATGAGATATTGTATTTAAAAACAAAACAAAGCAAAAAAGTTGGAATTACAGGCTCTCTTTCTGAAATGGAAAAAGTTTAAAGATAGTCTTTCAATATTTCCTAACATGGGTTTCCTTACTCTTAGGGAACATGAAGGAAATAAAGTGTTTCATGAGCTATTTTCAAAATTTCAAAAAATTCTCTGCACATAGTCACTAAAACATCTGCTTTTGGCTAGGACTATAATAAAAATTTTTAAATTTTTATTCTAATAGGATTAGAATAAAAAGGGATGCTTGAGATAGTGAAAATTTGGGAATCACTGTCCTGGTGGAATACTGTTTGACAGGGGTCACACAGCAAATTAGTGGCAGACTGAGAAAAATGTGTCTCCCTGTTATGGGTTTATAAACCCACTTACTATAATTGAGTTCATGAAGAAGGAACAGTTTTATGGCACATTCTGGAAAGAAGACGAATATAGCTGAATATAATAAATAAACAGATTTTTTCACTGTGCTTAAACCTGGTGACCACTCTCAGCCAAGTCAGTGCCTCTCAGAGGAGGTCATCATGAAGCTACATTTCCCCCCTCCCCCTGCCATAGCTGCAGATACTGTCACATGGCTATAGCAGCGAAGATGTCACCCCAGACACTGAACACAAATAGGGGTCAACCAGAAGCTGTAATGAAGAAAACCTTTCATTTCATAAGTGACTCAAATCATGGATGACCCAGGAGCCTCTGCCTCCTTCCCTTACTCCCACTGATAGCACACAAGCTCCCATACTTACTAAGTTCTCTTTACTTTGTACCATGTATAACTGGCTTCTTTCTCTGGACTCCAGGTGCAAGTAAAATTTTCCTCATAGTAAAAGACACACGAAATGTTCTCAGGCTTAGCAGGCAGAACTAGATAAACAAACAAATACATACATACATAAATATGTAAGTACACACACACACACATCCCAACACAATCATTTCATGAAAGCAGGCAGGTCAAAAGCTGATCTTTTTTGGTTAGTTGATACATATAATAGATTCTCCCATTCATGGCCAAGGAAATAATCTAACTCCCTTTCTTCAATTATTCCCTTTGAAGAACTAGATTTCTAACTTCTAAAAAAACACTTTTTACATTCTTAATCAAAAGCAACATTTGAGAAGCAAAAATCTTTAAAATGCCAGGCAAATATAAAGTGTTAGTAAAATACTAAGTAAAGCATCAAATGATGGAACCAGTTTGGGTAACTGGGCAATGGATGATATGTAGAAAAGAGAAAAACACAAAATGTTCAACTATGCCACACTTCAACCTTATGTATCAATAATTTTCCCCAGAAGATTATATTAATAGAGAAAGTTTCTGAAATATCTTTATCTGTATTTTCATAGCTTATAAATTTTGCTCCTTGTAGTTTCTCACCCAATAATACCTGTACCTTCATAGGGAAAACAGATACAATCTAGAATATGGATCTAGACCCTGCAAGAGTCCAGAGATACAATCTATGGGTACATGAACTTAAAGAGGAACATTTTTTCACAAACTATTGTTGAAATTTACAATTTCCTTCCATCATAAATGTGGTCAACAACCTACAGTTGTATTGTTACTTGTGACTTTGTCACTATTAAAAGTCAGAGTATTTTCATATTATATTTCGGTTGTTGCAGATACCTTGAAATATCAAATACTACTGGCACTATTACTAAGTTAATTATTACGTCTTCTTAATGTATCTATAAAGAAGCGCATATAGTACCATCACAGATTTGTTGCCTTAATACTTTGATAATGTTCTTTCATTATTTTTGAGTTACTTTGTAATCCTATGTATATTTTTTATGTACTTACACGTATTATTTCGAGAAGTGGCCCAGACATTTCACCAGATGCCCAAGGGATTAATCATACATGCTCATGCATGTACATACACACATACATAATTAAGAACAAAGGCAATTTTAAATGAAGGGCGATGTTCAATTCTGAGACTCAGACTAACTTGTTTTTGAGTCTTTGGTAAAACCAGTCTTAAGAAGCAGGCATTTTTGAGAAAGGAAGACAACTTAGATTACCTTTACATATCAACGCAAAGTCTAATCCCATTGGGGAAGGAAGCCCCTAATAGACAAGAAAAGGAAAAGCCCCTCACTTCAAGCAAGTAAAATACTGAGGGGGATGGGTAGAGGAAACAATGAAGGTAAGGTAGAGTAAGGAGCTCAGATGTCAGTGTTCTTGGTAGAGTGGTAGAAACACGAAGATGGATTTGTGAAACAAGATCATCTGGGCTGGTGACCTACTTTATCAGGCATAGCCTGGGGCAGGTCACAAGCCTTTAGTCTACAAGAAGTCTCAAGTCCCACTGGCTTTAACTCCAGCATAATGCAGAAGTCCTAACACTGCAATGGCACAGCTCTTCAGAGAAGCCCCATACAGACAAGTGTAGCATGCAGGGATACAGAAGTCCCTGGTATCTCAGGGTGGGGAGTGGGCATAGATGTGTGAAGTTGGTCCAGGCCTGGCATTCAGATGAAAAGACTTGTGTTCACAGGGGACTTCAGGACCATAGGAAAACAAATGCCCCTTACTTCACGCATTTCACTTATACCCATCACATCAACTCTTAGGATTTCCAAGTTAAGCCTTTGTTGGAGAACAAGGAAACAAGAAGTTTTTTCTTGTATCCCCGGAATATTCTTTCATCTTGTGTTATTCTCATTCTGGCCTCCTACGGTCATATTTTATTTCTTTTTCATTCTTACTTTTTCTTGCATTGGCTGAATTCAGAGCCAGCCACAAAAACCAATGTAGAAACAGATCCTTATGGATCCAAACACACGCTGGTAAAAACTCAGTGCCTTTACTTTCCCAGTCTTCCCTGAATACCTCCCTTCACTCCTTCAGAAGCTGTAATTAACATATATAAGAGCCAGAAGTCAGAAAAGGAATCAAACATCTGGCTCCCAGAACCAGAACCATCTGGTTCCCCAGGTATCAGGAAAAAAGAAAATGGTTTTAAAAATGATTTTCCAGGGGCGCCTGGGTGGCTCAGTCATTAAGCATCTGCCTTGACTCAGGTCATGACCCCAGGGTCCTGGGATAGAGCCCCACATAGAGTTCCCACATCAAACAAACAAACAAAAAAAAACAAAACAAAGCAAAAGCCAGTTTATTAATGCATGCAGTGGATATCATGCAGGAGAAACCTCACTGAAGAGTAATTAGAAGAGGTGGTTAGATCTTGGGCTTACATAGCATCTTAAAAAAATACAATAAATTTGTGCAGACCAGACAAGACAAAGGAAAAATAATTTAGCTTTCCAAGAGTAGCAAACTGCACGAAGGTAAATATGTGTGGAAACTAATGCAGTAAGCTCCATTTCTGCATCTGTTGATTCTCTTCTGCCTCCACAACAAAATAATCCCCATGTCAAAGTAGCATATTTTAGAATGGAATATTTTAGTCCCTTACTCTAGTATTACAGAACACATTTGTGATAAATAAAATGTACATTCAGTAGTATTTCTAGTGCTCATCAATATATCCCCTTCTCGGACATGCAGCAAGATCTTACTTTCTTGCCCCCTTGAAATTAAGCATGGCCATGTGACTTGCTCTGGCCAAATGAGAGGATCTTTTAAGTTGTAGTACATGATTCTCCTTTCTCTCCTTCCTCTGTTCCTGCACACCTTGCAAATCCATGCTGAGATGATAGCATCTTAGGGTGGCAGAGCCTTCATCACCTTGGGCTCCTGCTTACCTCTAATGAACATATAGAGTTTGCTGCTTTAAACACTGAGATATGGGGCTTGCTTATTCTTGTAGCATAAACAACTCTCCCTGACTAATGTAAAAAATGGACAGTCTGCTCTGAAAATCCAGGATTCTAAGACTTGGGAGAAGAATTCATTTTATCAGTAGTTTTCTCTCTTCATGTGTCCTCATGACATTAGAATTTTGCGTATGTATCTTGGGTCATTTGAGATTGGTTTTATCACAATTAGGCAGTTGGGAAGAACTGGAATAAGAAGGAACCAGATGAACAAAATATATTAGGCTTCACTTTGCAGTCAAATGCTCTACCACTGAGCTATACCCCCATTAGGCTTCACTTTGACTTGCTTTACTTACAATTAAATTTCTGCCTGTTATCTGGTGTGATTCCACACATCTGAACTGCTTTCACTTTACATAAGGGAACCACAACTATTTGCATATATCATCTTCCCTTCCCACTTGTTGGCAAAAAAGGTTGCTGATTTAAAGTCTTATCCATTATCTCTAGTTAGAATATCAGCTCTTCATCTGAAGAATGTTACATATGATAGAGCACAAAGGGCACTTCACCTCCATTATACTTTTTATAAAGAGCCAAGAGTACTGGCAAGTTCTCAAGAGTGTTAAGGTCATGAGAAACAAGGGAAGACTAGGAAACTGTCACTGACCACACGAGACTAGGGAAATGTGACAATGCAGTGCAATATGGTACCCTGAATTCGAACTTGGAACCGAAAGAGAACACTGATGAAAAAAGTAGTGAAATCCAAATAAGGTCTGGCATTTAGTCTACATTAATGTGTCAATATCACTTTCTTAGTTCTGGCAAATGTATTATAAGATATTAACAATGGGGGAACTGGATGAGGGGTATATAAGAACTCTGCACTATCTTTACAAGTTTTCTATACATCTAAAACTACTCAAAACTAGAATTTTTATTTTTATTTTTTAAATATTTTATTTATTTGTCAGAGAGAGAGAGAGGCAGGCAGAGGGAGATGCAGGCTCCCTGCAATGTGAGACTCAATCCCAGGACCCTGGGATTATGACCTGAGCTAAAGACAGACTCTTAACTGACTAAGTCATCCATTCAGATATCCAGAATGGATATCTGAAGGCTAGATTTACCATTCGTGCATATCTATCCTTTCCCCACGTCTTAAAAAAAAAAAGGCCTTAACTATATTCTTGTGTTTCTAAAAATAACTATTTCTCCTACATCTAGAAATAAGGGGAAATATTCATTAAACTTTCTCTAAGAAAGATAAGGAGAATATTCTTGCTTTTCAGAGAATTTCCCACATGAAAAAAGAACATTTTCCAAAATTCATTGTTCTTGATCTCCCTTCTTCCCTGTATATTCATATCACCTAGGACTGTTGCAAAATTAGTGTTTTGAAAAAGGTCTCAAAAGAGAAGAAGGGTAGGGATGATCAAGACCTAGGGAAGGATATTCTAGAAGGGAAGTCAGATGGAAACTGAAGCCAGTTGTGTAGGACATGTTATCAGTAAAAGGTAATAAGAAGAGAAGAAGTCGGAGACAGAAGACAGAAAAAGGTAAGTTGAGGGGAAGGGTGATTTGATAGGAGTCATAATGCCTGTTACTTCAACTGTAAATTGTAAAACTGGAACCAATTTTTGGTTTCTGAGCTAGCCAGGAGAGGCTAGATGAGACAGAGAGACACTGGTCCACCTACCTTTAGTGTCTATAAAACTCCTAAGCACCACAGGTATACCCGAGGGGGGCTACAAGGCAGGCCATGCCAGAGGAGAGGTCTGGAAAATGTTATCTGTGGGTTACGACTGCCTCTTGGTTACCCCCCAATTCCTACATTTTTACAGTTACAGTTTTAATTATATGTGCTTAAATTCATATGTTAAAGCCCTAACCCCCACTGCCTCAGAAAGTGACTCTATTTGGAGATAAGGTTTTTAAGGAAGTTTTAGTTACCATTGAGGCCATTACAGTAGGCCCTAATCCAATCCAACTGGTGTTCTTATAAGAGAAGGAGATTAAGACACACAGAGGGATGACCATACAAAGAGGAAACAAGAAGAATGCTATTTATGCACCAAGGAGAGAGGTGTCAGGAAATCAACTCCATGGGCACCTTGATCTTGGATTTCCAGCCTCCAGGACTATGAAAAAATATATTTCTGCTGTTTAAGCCACTCAGTGTATAGTAATGAGAGCCCTAGCAAACTGGTACATGACATGATGCCTTCTCTACATTCCCAGTTCCCAATCCCCACTTTTCCTCTCTGGTACTAATTCTTCTAAATATAAGATGTAATCAAAGTAATGGATAATAAATCTGCAAGGCCCATAGTCTTAAGTTGTTCCATAGTCTTAAATTGGGCCATTGTAAAAATATGTTATGTCATCATTTCCCTTTATATCCTTGGAAATTATTGAAAATACTGTGGTTATATATTTTTGTTTTTATGTGTGTGTTTTACATGAAACGACTGTTCTTAACATAAAAACTATTGAGATAAGAACTTACTACCACTCTAACATAGTGGATCTTGGTCTTTTGGGGGGTCACATCTCCCTCTGAAACTATGATAGGCCATCTTGCCAAACTTTCACACACATATGTATACATCAACATGCACGTACCCATCCACAGAAATTCAGGGAGTTCATAAATCCCCTGTTGTTCATCCACATATGCCCAAGGTCCAGGAGTCCCTTTGCATTCCAATGCACAGTTCTTGTCCAAAGAAATTAGTAAGAATCATATAATTCATAAAAGGGCACCTGTCAACCTACCTGCCAGGCTGAATTTGCAGAGTAGAAGGAGCAGCCACAGGGCCCACACCCCCATCGTTCCCAAGTTAATGCAGGCAGGCTGAGGAGAGAACTGAAAACGTCATCAGTCAGGACTTCCTATCTCTTTTAAATAACTCTATTTCCAGTGACAAACAGATTCTGGGGGTTTTAAGGGAGAGTCTTTGTTATTTTTTTTCTTTCTTTTTAATTTATATTTTTGGCTCTCATCACATGGATCCCTTCACAATTTCTTCATCAGCCCCAGTCAACATTTACTTTACCCAAAATTCATTCCACTATGTAACACGAAAAGTACACCAGTCACCAAGAAAAAAAGTACTGTGAGTTGTATAGATCGGAGACTGTCGCGGCCAGCACGACAACACGACCAGGGTCTAGAGGGTAAGAGGATGGTGAAATGATGACCAGAGATGGGGACAAAGAGATGGGGACAGGAGGGGCAAGGAGGATGATGTCCAAGCAATGCCAACTTTATTCACAGCTGTGAGGCATAATATAGCTAACAGCAACAGTCATAAGGAAGTGTCTATTTTTAGCTGTTTACTACAGAGTTTTACAGCATACACAAAAACCCCTCAAGTTTCCCTGTTATCTATTTCCCACAGACTAATAGCAGATCCTCTGAAGCCAGTGGCCTTGGTCTTCAGCTAACCCCTTAACCAGCTGCACTAACTTCAAAGTGGTTTACAATGGTGTAGTTTATGGCCCGTACAAGGACAGCACAATCCCACAATGCTTTACTGAGCAGGCCTGTTTTGCCCATTCCAGATAAGCACATGTAGGCAACCAGGTCAGCGAGTCCCAGGATCCATAGCTCAGGCCCTTTCTCAAGCGCTGCTCAACTTTTCTACCCACAGGGCTACTAACCCCTGGGCTTCCAGGAGGCAGGAGTCGGGGCCTGGTTTGGTCTCTTGACTCCAGCCCAGTCCATAGCTACCTACAGGAGACCATCATCTGGTGTCCACCTCAGGCCTGAGGCACCGAAGCCAGATGGAACAACTCCTAATTTCTCGAAAGTGCCATGGTATTTCACATCCCCATGCTTTGCTCATGTGGTTCCTTCTGCCTACAACGTCCTTTCCCCCTCATTCTTGGCAAATGCCACTTCCACTGTAGCACGTGTCACACAGAATGATGTTTAGCAGTTTACTTATTGGCTTCTCTACACAGAAATTCTGACTAGGGAAGCTCTTCTTATTCCTCTCTAAATTCTAAGCATCTAAGTACCTACTGATATATGATAGACATACAATATTGGTAACGATATTAATTAGAACAAAAAGGCTGCTGATTCTACATCTCATCCCACAAAGAGATGGTGGGATAGTCTAAGGATAAAGCAAATGTAAAAGTAATCACTCATTTCTGGAAGAAATAAAGGACTCCACATCTCATCTGACCGATCATTATAGGAAAAAAGAAAAAGATTTCTCAACAAAATAAATCATTTGAGAAAAATTCATGAGCATCATTTCTGGAAAAAACCACCAGGTTAAAATTTTCTCATATACAAACCAATTGAAATATCTTACTAACTGAAAAAGCCCACAACAATAAAGCAGAATGAGAACTTGGGTCTGTAATGGTAAAAATACTATCAGGAAACAATGAGAGACTGGTTACATAACAGCAATAGTAACAACCTGTTAACAGCAGTAGCTACTCTCTCAGGAAATTACCGTTTTAATTTAAATGAGCACAAAACAAAGGGAAATTTTAAAAATTTTTAATGAAGAGTAAGTGTGTTCTTCAAAATTAGTTGTAATGCTAATGGTGTTTTTCAGTGCCTAACTATTCAGAACATTGTCTTAATTTTCTCCATTTCTTACCTAGAAGACATGCCTTTATACTAGTCCTAAAATCATTCTGGAAAGGGAGGGAGGCCCTACCATGAAAACTGTATAAAAACTAAGATGCTCAAATTCTCAATAAATGAATAATTATGGATGTGGAAATGAAAATGATTATTCTGACAAGGGGTTTTATTTTTTTTAAGATTTTTATTTATTTGACAGACAGAGATCACAAGTAGGCAGAGAGGCAGGCAGAGAGAGGGGGGAGCAGGCTCCCTGCTGAGCAGAGAGCCCACTGCGGGGCTCAATCCCAGGACCCTGGGATGATGACCTGAGCCGAAGGCAGAGGCTTTAACCCACTGAGCCACCCAGGCACCCCAAGGGGTTTTATTTTTTTATTTTTAAGAAATTATCAGTATTAACTGTTGAATAAAACATTTTACAATTAATGATTACTGCTTGCCTCCTTTAAAATGAGAATACTCATCTATTATTTGTGAATTTTAAAAATGCTTCTCAGGGTGCCTGAGTGGCTCAATAGGTTAAACCTCTGCTTTCGGCTTGGGTCATGATCTCAGGGTCCTGGGATCGAGCCCTGCATCGGGCTCTCTGCTCTGCAGGGAACCTGCTCCTCCCTCTCTCTGCCTGCTTGTGATCTCTCTCTCTGTGTCAAGTAAACAAATAAAATCTTTTAAAAAAATGCTTCTCAAAAAATCATCAGTACTAAATCATACTCAGAGACAAAACTAGAAAAATTGCAGTAATTGCAGAGAGGGGCATTCTAGAGTTGACACTGCCCAAGTGCTCTAGTCCTGGCACCCCCTTGACTCAGCTGGTGATCTCAAGTATTCTCTTATTCACTCACCAGTGTCCCAGCCACATGTTAGGTGTTTAGAATGAAAGATGATCCTGTCCCCAACCTCACTCTAGTTCAGTGGCTTTTTTTTTTTAAGATTTTATTTATTTATTAGTTAGAGAGAGAGAGAGAGAGCACAAGCAGACAGAGAGGCAGGGGAGAAGCAGGCTCCCTGCTGAGCAAGGAGCCCAATGTGGGACTCGATCCCAGGACGCTGGGATCATGACCTGAGCCGAAGGCAGCCGCTTAACCAACTGAGCCACCCAGGTGTCCCTAGTTCAGTGGTTTTTAACAAGGAGAAGGAAGTCAGAGGATGGAGATGATACCAAAGTGAGCTACTGTGAATAATGGCTCAGTATCATATCCCTCCAAATGGGTTTGAGAAGGAAAACGAGTTGAGAACCACAGATCTACTTGCAGAGACAGAAGCATGGATACTAATAGCAAATATCATGCTAAGTGCAACAAGCATGCGGAGCATCTGTGAGAAATGAGCCAATGACTATGGAAAGCTAACAAGTGGGGATGAATAATGATGCCTCTCATTCCACCACTTGCCTGGCCCTCCAGTGCTTCTTCCACTTCCTTTCACACACCGTAGGACCATCACAATGTGACTGCTTGTGGGTAGTAAACTGGAACTAATCCGAGGTGTCTCCAAGGAACTTAGAAGTAAGTTCAAATGGGAGCTCAACTAGCAAAATCAGTGCACAAAGGCCATCCTAGTTATCTATGGGAGTAAATCAGGAGGTAAATATGCAGTTTTAGAGTTTGAGTTCACTCTAAACTCCGGCCAAGGAAATCTGGGTATAATCTCACACAGGTGGATCTGGAAAATAATTATCATCACTTAGTTGCAGGAAACTACTTGACTGATTGTATCTTAAATGCAAGGAGACTTTGAGAACTCAAAGGACAGGTTCCCTCAGACTTTCAAATGTTTATGGTTAAAAAGAGGAGAAGTTGGCAGAGTTTATCCAGTACTATCTTCTGGAGGAAATGATGAAATTTCCTGGTACTGGAGTGATATACTCCAAAGCAGGGAAACGCATCAGACTTAACCACAGTTTTGATGAAAGAAAACTCAAAACCAAAAATCTTCACCATCGCTGTGATGCTGTGAAGCCTTCTTTGATAATTAATTTAAGGGAGGAGACCGTGAACAAGAGACTTGAGTCATTAGAAAGACTACCCTCAGAGTGCCTGGGTGGCTTAGTCAGTTAGCAACTGACTCTTGGTTTCAGCTCTGGTAATGAATGATCTCAGGGATGTGAGAGGGAGCCGTGAGCCAGGCTCCATGCTCAGCAGGGAATCTGCTTGAGGATTCTCTCCCTCTGCCCCTCCCCCTACTCAGGCTCACTCCCATACTCACTCTCGCTCTCTTTTTAAAATAAATATTTAAAGAAAAGAATCCTCCCCACTCTCTTTGAGCACAGTAGAGGTGTCATCTATTCTCAGGAAAGTAGTCATATCCTTAGTGCCTCTTCTGATGAGACAATTAGAATTCATAGTTTAAAATCTGGGAAAAGTGCTCGCTTTGGCAGCACATATACTAAAATCTGGGAAAACACTGAAGGAATTTTGCATCCATCCCTCCTTCATTAGTGAAGCTACTTTGACACAGGATGGACTTTGTGCATCATCTGATGGCCCTGTAAAGATGTGTAATATGAAGACTACAGAATGTTCAAATAACTTTAAAGCCCCAGGGAGCGCTAAAGGGACAGATATCACAGTCAACAGTGTGATCCTGCTTCCTAAAACCCAGAGCACTTTGTAGCATGCACCAGATGAAATAACAGTGGTCACCATGATCTTGCAGGGTCAGATCATCAGAAGCTTCAGCTCTGTGATAGGGGTGGTGGTGAATTTGCTGGCTGTGCCCTCTCCCTCCATGGTGAATGGATCTACTGTGTCGAGGACTTTGTGTTCTACTGTGTCACTGGCAAACTGCAGAGAACTTTCTTTCATGAGAAAGGTGTGATTGGTATCCCACATCACTCTCATGTGAACCTACTGCTACCTATAGTGAGGATGGACTCCTAAAGATCTGGAGACCCTAATTCCACTTTTCTTTTAAAGAGCATGTATTTAAGTGAAGACATATTCATGTATTGCTTTTTTTTTTTTTTTTTTTGGCTACCTTTCTCAACAATTATCTGAATTTAGGCACAAGAATAATCTTTTGAAAATTCATGTTCAGAAAACAAAAACAAAAACAAAAACCCATCAGTGTCTTGAAGTCCAAATGAGATAATTCAGCCGCCCTAAATCTGAGCAATTCTGGGGTATATAGCAAGACTCAGGGCCCTATAAAATTCACAAAGATTATGCCATGCTCTGGAGGAAATCAAATCATTTCCTGCATTCCCCAGGTCATCAGCCCTAACTTCTAAATGTAGCAGCTTTGAACAACTGTCTTCAGTAAAAAGTCACTTCCTAGAAATATAACTTCTCATTAGTGGGACCTCATTTGAATACTGCATTTAATGGAGATGCCCAGAAATCTCAAACACCACTATGAATATTCCACATTGTACTAAAGGACTCTTAGAATACATAGTAATGCCACTTAAGTAACCTGTGGTATCTTAACTTTAAAGTGTAAACCCAGTAGTAGCTACTGTTATGAGAAGGATTGAAAACAAATCCAAGCAATTACTACTGACTATGCACAGTGCCTGTGGACAAGACAAGAAGCAGGAAAAAAAGGAGGAGTGCTTGCTCTTCCAGTTTCTCTTAAAAATGTTAGCATGTGAAGATGGTGGAGAAGTAACAGGCTGAGATGATATCAGGTAGCAGGAGATCAGCTAGTTTATCAAACCATTCTGAACACCTACAAATCCAACAGGAGATTGCAGAGAAGAAGAGCAGCAATTCTAGAAGCAAAAAATTGACCACTTTCTGAAAGGTAGGACCTGCGGAGAAGTGAATCCAAAACGACAAGAAGATAGACCACGGCAGGGAGGGGCTGGCTCCTGGCAAGTGGTGGAGCAACGGAGCACAAAATCAGGACATTTAAAAGTCTGATCCACTGAGGGACATTGCTCCAGAGTCTAAGCCAGGGTAAAGCCCACACAGGGACACTGTGGTCTCAGGTCCCGCGGGGTCACAGAGGGATAGGGGGTGTCTGAGTGGCACAGACTTCGCAGGTATTAGAGCAGGGAAGACTGCTTCAGAGACGGAGCCAAGGAGTGAGCTCTCAAATTGGGGTACCTTAAACTGTGATCCATGGCACAGTCAGACCATTACTTTGTGAACAGGGACCCCACAAGATCTGGGGAGAACCCCCTGGAAGACCACAGGGATTTGCTGGGTTTGGAGACTCTAGTCGGGGTTGTGTGCCAAGGACAGAGATGCTCTGGGTGAGCTCAGAGCACAGCCGGAGGCCAGGAAGATGGGAGTGATTGAGCGCTTTTCTCTGAGGGTGCACTGAGGAGTGTGGGGCCCCAAGCTCTCAGCTCCTCTGGGCCAGAGTTTGGGAGGCCACCATTTTTATTCCTGTCCTCCAGAACTCTATGGAAAGTTTCAGGGAACAAAAGCTCCCGGAAGCGAACCTGAGTGGATTATGTAGCCTGGCCCCTGGTAAGGGCGGTGCAATTCCGACTTGGGCAAAGACACTTGAGAATCACTACAACAAGCCCCTCCTCCAGAATATCAGCAAGAAATCCAGGCAAGACCAAGTTCACTTACCAAGCAGAAGAGCCGAATTCCAGAGGAGGAGAAAGAAAAGCATGGAATTCATGGCTTTCTCCCCATGATTCTTTAGTCTTGCAGAGTTATTTTTTTTTAATTTTTTAAGCTAAAATTTTTTTAAATTTTACTCTTTCCTCTTTTAACATTTTTTAACTAGTTTATCTTAACACTACCTTTCATAAAAAAAATCTTTTTGGGGCACCTGGGTGGCTCAGTGGGTTAAGCCTCTGCCTTCGGCTCAGGTCATGATCTCAGGGTCCTGGGATCGAGCCCCGCATCGAGCTATCTGCTCAACAGGGAGCCTGCTTCCTCTTCTCTCTCTGCTTGCCTCTCTACCTACTTGTGATTCCTCTCTCTCTGTGTCAAATAGATAAAATAAAAATCTTTAAAAAAAATCTTTTTGAAACTTCATTATTATAGTAATATTTTATCCTTCATTGTATCTAACTTTATTTTTTGTATACACATAGGGTTTTTTCTTCTAAAAAAACTTGGGATACAACTTCTTCTAATAGATCAAAATATACCCTAAATCTAGCACAGGGCTTTGTTCTAGTCTCCAGCCTGAGCAAATTCTCTCCACTTTCTTCTTCTTTATTTTCCCAGCCAACTTATCTTATCAACTCCTTTTTTAGAAAATTTTTTTTAAAAATTTTCATCTTTATAGTCATATTCCATCCCTTCATCATGTTTACCCTTATTGTGTGTGTGTGTTTTCTTTTTTTCTCTCATTCTTTAAAATTTTGGGAGGTAGTTTTTTCTAAGAGACCAAAATACTCCCAAAATTAAGTGGGTGACTCTGTTCTATTCACCAGTCAAATATATATATATATATTTTTTTTTCTTATTTATATATTTTTCTTTTTTTAATTTTTTTTTCTGAACTTCTTTTTATCCCCTTTCTTCCCCCCATGATATGGGGTCTCTTCTGATTGGTTAAAGCACATTTCCCTGGGGTCTGTGCTACCCTTTTACTACTTTATTCTCTCCTTCATATATTCTTATCTGGATAAAATGACAAGGCAGAAAAATTCACCACTAAAAAAAGAACAAGAGAGGCTCAGTCAAGATGGCAGAGAAGTAGCAGGCTGAGACGACATCAGGCAGCAAGAGATCAGCTAGATAGCTTATTAAACCATTCCAAACACCTACAAATCCAAAAGGAGATTGAAGAGAAGAAGAGCAACAATTCTAGAAACAGAAAATCAACCACTTTCTGAAAGGTAGGACCAGCAGAGAAGTGAATCCAAAGCAATGGGAAGATAGACCCCGGGGGGAGGGGCCAGCTCCCGGCAAGCAGCCGAGCAATGGAGCACAAAATCAGGACTTTTAAAAGTCTGCTCCATGGAGGGACATCGCTCCAGAGACTAAACTGGGGTGAAGACTTTGCGAGGACTGCGTGGCCTCAGGTCCCGTGGGGTCACAGAAGGATCGGGATGTCTGAGTGTCGCAGAGCTCACAGGTATTAGAGCGGGGAAGCCAGCTACAGAGACAGAGCCGAGGAGTGAGCTCTCAACTCGGGGTTACCTTGAACCATAATCTGTGACACGGGCCGGTGCTCTGTGCATGGGGCCCCACAAGATCCAGGGACACTCCAACTTGGGAGAGCCCAGGGATCTGTTGGGTTTGGAGACTCCAGGTGGGGCTGTGTGTCAGAGACAGAGATGCTTGGTCACAGGGTGGGTGACCTCGGAGCGCAGCTGGAGGCCAGTGAGACGGGAGTGATTAAGCACGATTTTCTCCAAGCTCGGCTGGAGGCTGGGGAGATGGGAGTGATTAAGCGCTTTTCTCTGAAGGCGCACTGAAGACTGGGGCCCCAAGCTCTCGGCTCCTCCTAGCCGGAGATTGGGAGGCCGTCATTTTCATTCCCATCCTCCAGAACTCTACAGAAAGTGTTCAGGGAACAAAAGCTTCCGAAAGCGAACACGAGTGGATTACTTAGCCCGGCCCCTGGTAAGGGTGGTGCAATTCCGCCTGGGGCAGAGACACTTGAAAATCACTACAACAGGCCTCTCCCCCAGAAGATCAACAAGAAATCCAGCCAAGACCAAGTTCACTTACCAAACAGAGCAGCAGAATTCCAGAGGAGGAGAAAGTAAAGCATAGAACTCATTGCTTTCTCCCCATGAATCTTTAGTCTTGCAAAGTTAATTAATTTTTTTTAATTTTTTTCCTCTTCTGCTAATTTTTTATAACTTTTACCCTTTCCTGTTTTAACGTTTTTTTAACTAGTTTATCTTAATAACTTTCTTTAAAAAATCTTTTTTGAACCTTTATTATTAAAGTCATATTTTATCCTTCATTGTATCTAACTTTATTCTTCATATACACATAGATTATTGTCTTCTAAAAAATTTGGGGTACAACTTCTAATAGATCAAAACACACCCTAAATCTAACACTGGGCTTGATCTAGTCTGCAGCCCAAGAAAGTTCTCTCTACTTTCTTTTTTTTTATTCTCCCAACCAACTTACCTTATCAACTCCTTTGTTAAAAATTAAAAAAAAATTTTTTTCCTCTTTATACTCATATTCCATCCCTTCATTGTGTTTACCCTTATATATGTTTTTCATTCTTTAAAATTTTGGGAGGTAGTTTCCTCTAAGAGACCAAAATACTCCCAAAATTAAGTGGGTGACCCTGTTTTAGTCACCAGTATAATATATATATATATATATATATATATATATACACACACACATATATATGTGTATATATATATATTCTTTTTAAATATTTTTTCTTTATCTGTGTTTTATTTTTAAATATTTTAAATATTTTAAATATTTTTTCTTTATCTGTGTTTTATTTTTTTTCTCTTTTCTGAACTTATTTTTACCCCCCTTCTTCCCCCCCTCATGATTTGGTGCCTCTTCTGATTTGGTTAAAGCACATTTTCCTGGGGTATTTGCCACCCATTTAGTATTTCATTTGCTCCTTCATATATTCTTATCTGGGCAAAATGACAAGGTGGAAAAACTCACCAAAAAAAAAAAAAAAAAAAAGAACAGGAGGCAGTACCGAAGGCTAGGAACCTAATCAATACAGACATTGGTAATATGTCAGATCTAGAGTTCAGGATGATGATTCTCAAGGTTCTAGCCAGGCTTGAAAAAGGCATAGCAGATATTAGAGAAACCCTGTCAAGAGAAATAAAAGCCCTTTCTGGAGAAATAACTAAAATCTAACCAAGTTGAAATAAAAAAAGCTATTAATGAGGTGCAATAAAACATGGAGGCTCTTACTCCTAGGATAAATGAAGCAGAAGAAAGAATTAGTGATATAGAAGACCAAAAGACAGAGAATAAAGAAGCTGAGCAAAAGAGAGACAAACAACTACTGGACCACGAGGGGAGAATTCGAGAGATAGGTGATACCATAAGATGAAACAACATTAGAATAATTGGGATTCCAGAAGAAGAAGAGAGAGAGACGGGAGCAGAAGGTATATTGGAGAGAATTATCATGCAGAATTTCCCTAATATGGCAAAGGGAACATGAAAATCCAGGAGGTGCAGAAAATCCCCCTCAAAATCAATAAGAATAGGTCACACCCTGTCATCTAATAGTAAAATTTACAAGTCATAGCAACAAAGACAAAATCCTGAAAGCAGCACGGGACAAGAAGTCTGTAACATACAATGGTAAAAATATTAGCTTGGCAGCAGACTTATCCACAGAGACCTGGCAGGCCAGAAAGAACTGGCATGATATATTCAGAGCACTAAACGAGAAAAACATGCAGCCAAGAATACTATATCCAGCTAGGTTATCATTGAAAATATAAGGAGAGATAAAAAGCTTCCAGGACAAACAAAAACTGAACTATTGGGACTTCATCAAGA
>RCUC01158789.1:0-27271 GCA_003697995.1 Taxidea taxus jeffersonii
ACCTCACCTGATGGCCGCCTGTGTCTCCTGGCAGGTGCTCTGGGCACGGTGTGCCACCTCCCTGGCTCGTTGCCCATCTGCAGGGAGAGTCCAGTGGTCCCTGCCTCACCAAGGCTGCTGGCAGGGATCCTGGCTCAGGGCCTGGCATGAGCCCCTTCCCTGCTGTCACTCCTTTTCACAAGACCAGGTTCATGCCTTTTTGATAAACTCCCCTCACCCTACCCACCCCCGCCCCATGCCACTGAGACTATAAATCTGGCATAAACTTGGGATTGTTGTGCATTCAGCTGGGGATTGAGCCTAGAGGCCATCTGCAGACCCTCCCTCCCCCTACAGCACCCTCTTGGAGCGCCCCGGCTTTGTCTCTTCCATCTGGAGGGGCCGTCTGTGTACCAGGCCCAGGCTCCCCCCTGGGGGGCTCACAGGGCCAGTAAGGATACAAGAGCTGGCCCTGAGCTGAGGCTCACATGACAGCCAGGAGTGAGACAGAGGGAGGGGTGAGGAGGGCACTGCAGGTGTGGAGGTTGCCAAGAACTAGGGGTGAGCAGGGCCCTTTCCATATCTAAGGGCCAGGCTCTTCATGCTGGGGCCACTACCGTTGAGTGAGCTGCCCAGAGGAGCAGGGAGGGAGGGAGGAGTGATGGCTTGGGCCACTCTGAAGAAAGGCCATGGGGCCCTCGGCAGCAGGTGGAAATCTCACCCTGTGTGGCAGAGCTGCCCTTGGCAAAGCTGGGCTTGCTTCGGGAATGGTGAGGGCAGGCAGGGATGGGCCTCCCTCCCTGTGGGACCCACACATGTTTGTGGTGGAAGGGCGACTAAGTGCGCTTTTCTGTGTCCCCATGCCGCCCTGGTCCTCCTAGAACCTCCTGGGCCGGGGCGTGTTCTGTCCCTGATTACTTAGCCTCCCACACAGCTCCTACCTTGGGCTCCACGTATCTTAGAAGCACAACTCCATCACTGGCCGAGGTTAGAAGGCAGGGAGCTCCCCTGTCCCCATTCCTCGGCCGGACACACACAGTCTCCCAGTTGTTTCTCTGTGGATGTGGACAGTGCTGGAGAAAGGGAAACCTGGGTCCTTAGAGCTGGGGGCCTGTAGCTGGCCTCCTGGGCTCAGTCCTGCCCCTATTTTGCCTCGTGCTCTCCTCTTCCGGGAAACCATCTGGCTTTGTCCTTCTGATGACTGGCCCCACTCCCTGTCCCAGGAAGCGTGCCCTAAGCCCTAGTGTGACTTAGAGCTGACCTCTGTCCTCCCTGGCATCCCTAATAGCCCTTGGGAGCTGGTCTTGTCCCTTGTCAACACTGAGAACTTTCTGGAGCACCACCCCCACGTTCTCAGCTGGGCCTCCAAACCCAGCTCTGCTACAGCCCCCTCCTCTGTCTTACAGGTGTGTTTGGTGGCCGGGGCCGAGGTGGGATCCCAGGCACAGGCAGAGGTCAGCCGGAAAAGAAACCGGGCAGACAGGCGGGCAAACAGTGAGCCGCCCTCCGTTCCCCAGAGACTGAGCTGCCACTGCTCGCCAAGGCTGTATTTCTATTCTCTGGTTCACAAGTGTGTTCAGAACAGAAAGAAGCAGGTGTTGGGGAAGAGCCCCCCTCTCCACCTGTCATTTTGTGATCCTTTTTACGTAAGGTATCCCCCGCCTTTTTTTTTAAGCCAGCAGTTCTGCAGTTGGATATGTTACTTGGTGTTTTTGGTTTTCTGAAGCCGCAGCTGACTTGATTCCTGGAAGATTCCATGTTTAATATGTCTTTAAAGCCCTCGCTCTTGTTTTAAGGGCGGGCACTTTCCAAGCAGGCTTGTTTTGCATTTTGAGTTGGATCCTGGTGTGGTGAGCAGACCGGAGGTTTTTATTTTAAGCTGTTTGCACTGAGATTGACAGCCTTGGGAGTTCCCTGAAACATGGACCTCAGGATTGCCTTTTGAAAACAAACACGAACGTATGCCACAGAAGCTGTTCCTGGGACATTGCTGGGCCCTGCCCCTTTGCCTCCTCTCTCCCTGTTTGTGTTACAAAAATAAAAACACACATCTACAAACTGCAAATTCCTAATTCCTTTTGAGTCACTGGGCACATCTAAAGTGTGGTATCCTCAGGAAATCACAGCCCAGTAAGGGAAGTTTCCTTTCGAGGGTTGCTGTCTGTCTCGCCAAGGGGAAGTATTTCAACAGGACGCTGGTTCCGTGTCCCTTGATGTCCTTTTAAGAACTATGAGGCTTTTGTCTGGGCAGTAGGAGTGGCCCTCCTGCACTAGGTTTGCCTGTAATCCCTGCCCCTTTGTAGAGAGAGTTGATGGGGGGCGGGAGAGAGAAGGCCCAGGCAGGAGCCAGTGCAATACCCATGCAGCCCATCTTCATGACCAGTGTCCTGCCCGCCATCCCTGCTTTGTAAGCACCATTCACACCAGAGTTCACTGAGAAGCTGTGACAAGCAGCTGCCTCAAGGAATGTGCTAGGAAGACCCTTGCCGCTTCCTCTCCGAGTTGGGGCACTGCCTGTCCACACCATGATGATTTGTGTGGGATGTTGAGCCAGCACTTTTGCAAAATGTTTCTGTGACATTGTCCACGGACTGATTTTCCTCTTTTATTATAAGTGAGTGGAACTGCAGGATGGCTGGGTGCGGGGAGGCGAGATGGGGTGCCGCTGGTTCCCATGGGAGCGGATTCTAATTGTCACTGTGTTGAGACCTGTTCTGAGGGGTGATCAGAATAAAAGGTGTTGCCCGAGAACTCCATTGTTGGAGCTGCCAAGCGCTAGCCAGGCGGTCTTACAAATACCCACATTTAAGACTCAGCCGGTCTCAAGAATGCGCTCTGCCCCTGGGCACCTCTCCCGGAACCTGCTGCAGCCAGAATGCTTGCCTAGCGTCAGAGTGGCTCTCTGGCACTGGCTGGAGACAGGGCATGGGGTTTGAGTGGGACCTGAGGGCGTCTGAGAAGCCCCAGGCCTGGAGAAATCCCGTCAGAGATGCAGGCTGCGGGCGGGGATGGGTTGAGGGCTTGGGGGCGACAGGAGGGGCAGGAGCTAGAAGGGAGGGACCTGCGGCAGCGGCGGATGGGAGCTAGCCCGGTCCTCAGCTCCCCTCCCCCAGGGCCCTGGACTCAATGGCCCATAAAAGCCTCTGGGGCCCTGTGTGCGGAGGCTCTGATAAAAGCCAGGGTCAGGTGTCCAGCCCGGCGGTGGCGAACAGCCAGCCCTGGGGAAGCCCCGCCCCTTCCTGCTTCGGGTGGTTTTCCTCCCCAGCTCGGTTCTGCTGGGAGATCGCCCGCGTCCTCCCACCTTTCAGAGGCAGGGCCTTGGGCCCCCGCGGCGCCCACCCTCCCTCGCCACAGCTCCGCGCTGGGGCTCAGCTCCGACCCCCGGGAGCCTGCGTGATCCACCGTGCGTAATTGTAATCGAGGCTTCCCCCGAGTGTCGCCAGACACCCCAGGCGGCCCTGACCTTTCAGCCAGGCAGCCCTGGCTGGTGGCCCAGTCCCCTCCTCGCCTGCGGGTGACGTGAGCTGCCTTGCTGGCCCCTGCCTCCCAGGTGCAGTGTGCTTTCGGAAGGTTCTGTCCTACTGAGCCAGCTGTTGGGACAGCCCAGTTTTTCAGTCTTCTTCCTGGTTGGTTTCGAGAAACGAGCCCCAGCCCCCTCAACAAGAAAAGAAACCAAAATCGCCCGTCTAGTTCCTAGACACTGGGCCTCGATCTTTCCGCCCTTCTGATGGTTGTCTACTGGGGTCTGAGACCTCATCAGCTGACTGGAGCATGACTCGGGGTGTGCAGGACGTCTTAAACGTAGGTGGTTCCCAGGAACCAGCAACCAGAGACCTCCTACCACCAGAGTTTGCTTCAGTTCCCCTCGGAGCAGAGGTGTGACTTAGCTGGGAGCCCAAGCTCTGTGGGGCCAGCCATGACAGACAGCCCTAGCCCACACTTGCCTAACCTGGGACCAAGAGCCCATTTTGGAGACCCGGATGCAGCCCCACTTGGTAGCAGTGGAAGGGCCTCTGGCTTGCCATCCTGCGTCATCCCTTCCTGCGTACATGTCCTCAGATTCCTCCTTTGCTAGGCTCACCTGCTGCTCCCGGAGCAGCTCTGCCAGGAAGCCCTGTACCCACTGTGTCCACGTGGGCATGATGGCAGGTGGCCTCCCCACCCATCCATCTGGACCCCAGGGCCCAACCTCTCCTGGTATCAGCAACATGTGTCTCTTAAGTGGCTCAGTGTATGACCTGGTGTCCTCTGCTGTCCCTCTGAGGACAAAGGGCCACTTGGCCAGGGAGGGGTCTAGGAGATGGCTTGATGTCCACTCAGACCACCTCTGTGGGAGAAACCACCCACCTCAGTGGAGAGAGGGCTGGCCTGGAGGCGGAGGAACCGGGGCTGCAACCCCATTCCAGGGGCTGGGGACTCAGCATGAATTAGGCAAAGAGCCCCGGCCCAGTGGCCCTTACCTTCCACAAGGTGAGCTAGCAACAATCAAGCCCAGTGCATCAATGTGGAGAAAAAGAAATCAAGAGTGGCAGAAAGAAGGGGGTCAGGGCAGGCCAGAGGGTGACTGACATTTGAGGAAAGGACTTGAGGAAGGCAAGGGAGGCAGCCATCTAGGAGAAGAGCATTTCAGATGAAGGGAACAGCCTGTGCAAGTGCCAAGGCCCTACACAGAGTGGTGACAGGAACAAAGGTGGGGTGGCGGGTAGGAAATGAGGCAGGTACAGGCCCTGAGCAAGATGGGAAGCACAGAAGGTTGTGGAACAGATTAAGACAAGGGTGGAAGCTGCAAGATCAGGAGGAGGTGGGGCTGGGGGCTCAGCCCAGGGTAGAGGTCAAAGAGGTGATGAAAGAAGAGGCAGGGGTGCCTTGAGGGCCTGGGCAGAAAGCCCAGGATGCTAAGGATGGGAGCTTTCCAGAGTGGAAGGGGAGGCCTCGCCGAGTGGTGCATGTTCCGACCAACTCCCAAGGTCAAGAAGTCACCGTCCGTGGGAAGAGAGCAGGAAACAGGTGGAGGGAACAGCAAATGAAAAGCCCCTGAGCTTCTGTGGCCTGCTCAGGTCGGGCAGAGATGAGGTCAGGAGTCATCAGACCCAACATGATCTGAACAACAGCCTCGTGTGTGCCTGGCAGCTCCTACACCCGGGCACAGAGTGGGTGAGCCACCTGCCAAGGGTCACACAGCTTCAGAGGCCTCCTCAGAACTCCTCCCTCTGTTGCCTCCTTGAACTTGGAGGATCCATTTACCTTCTCTGAGTTCAGTTGCATCAGGTGTAGAATCAGAAGACAGGAGTCATTTGGGATGGGGGCAGGTGAGGTCGGCACCGGTTTGAAAGTTTATTCCCTGTTGAGGGACAAGGTTCGAGACACACAAAGTGCCTGGCAAGTTTTACACCATTGTGCCTTAGTTTTCTTGCTGGTCAGAGCGGGCAGTAGCAGCCTCCACTTCACAGGGGTTGTTTGGAGGATTACATGGGGTAGGGGAGGCTGGGTATACAGCAAGTGCTTCATACATACTTGCATACCCCTAAGAGCACTGCTTCATTCTTCGTTGATCACCTGAAGAGGGGCTGAAATCTCTCCCGGGAATCTCTCCATCTCTATCACGCTTGAGCTCAGACTGAGCCACTCACTAATTATCTGGGAGGCCTCGGGCAATGGTGCCACAGGCTTGGCGGGCCCTGTGGTCAGTGACTGGGCCACTGTCCTCCATGCCCCGGAGGTCAGCCTTGGATGCCTAGCCCCGGCTGGTGAGTAGTCCCCTTGCAGGCCCCTGGTGCTGCCCTAAGAGCCCCCTGCCAGTCTGGGTCCAGCCACCCAGCAGTGAGTGACTCACCCTTGCCCGCCCCGCCTCCACTGGAACCAGGCACCGAAATAGTCACCCTGCTCACCCTCGGGAGTGGCCGTGGAAATATTTTAGGGCTGCATTCAGCGCCTAAAAATACTTTGTGCGTCCTCCTGCGTCTTCCCCTCCCTCATTCCCTTCTCTGTTCCTTTGAAAACTGTCCCTGTAAGCACCCCTAGGGCCTTCTACCCTGTGTCCCTCTAGCATGTTGAGTGTCCCTGGCAAGCAGGGCTCAGGGCTGTCCCCAAATGCCCAAGTGCGTGTGGATGAATGGTGAGGTGGCCTCCCTCCTCCCTCCCTCGCACCCTCCCTATCACCATGGAGAGACTCAGACACAGTTTCTCCCAGAAACTTCTGGAGAGGCGGTCTTTTCCAAAAACCCCCAGAAGACTCAGTTCCTGGGGCACAGTGGTGCTGTCCAGGGAGATCTTCATTACTCAGCAATTTTCCTTAAAAATTAAAAAAAAAAAAAAAAAAGCCTCTTGCTGTTTGTGTTCATGAGGCAGCTGGAAACAAAACAGGGCCCCCAGCTGGACAGAATCCATTGCCTCTCCTACCCACTTGCTGCCGAACCCCACTAGCTTGTAGGTCTTTTTCCCTCCCTGAGGGAGTGCAGACTGACCCTCCAAGGCCCTCAGATGTCCTCAACATCATCTCTAAGCACCAAACACCTTGACCTTTCCTGCTATTGGAGGAGGCAGGGTTGGGGGAACAAATGGAATCAGACTGCTGCTTAGCCCACCCAGGGTCTGATCCAGCTTTTCAGTTACCTGAAGCCTTCAACTCAATGGAGCAGCGAGTACAAAGGCCCGGGGGCAGGTGCATGCTGGCATCTTGAAGACACAGTAAGTTGATCGTTTTTGACTAAAGAGCACATTTTATTCAGATTGTCCTCAGGTTGTACCCACTGTGCTTTTTTTTAAATTAAGATTTTATTTACTTATTTGACAGAGAGATCACAAGTAGGCAGAGAGGCAGGCAGAGAGAGGGGGGAAACAGGCTCCCTGCTGAGCAGAGAACCCGATGCAGGGCTTGATCTTAGGACCCAAGATCATGACCTGAGCTGAAGGCAGAGGCTTAACCCACTGAGCCACCCAGGCGCCCCCGCAACGTGCTTTTTATAAAATTATTATTGTGGTAAGATCCACTGACACAAAAGTCACCATTTTATTTATTTTTATTTTTAAAAGCTTATATTTACTTATTCGGCACAGAGAGACAGAAAGAGAGTTAACACAAGCAGATGGAGTGAGAGAGAGAGAAGCAGGCTTCCCACTGAGCAGGGAGCCCAACGCGGGGCTCGATCCCAGAACCCTAGGATCATGACCAGAGCTGAAGGCAGATGCTTAACTATTGGGCCACCCAGGCACCTCAAAATTCACCATTTTAAAGTGAGTACTCCAGTGACGTTTGATACCTTACAGTGATGTGAAACCAGCACTTCTGTTTAGTTCCAGAACATTTTCAGCACCCCAGAAAGAAACCCTGTTCCCCATGACCAGTCACCTTCCACCCTCTCCCTGAGACCCTGAGAAACCATGAATTGCTTTCTGTCTCTGTGGGTTTGCCTGCTCTGGACATTTCACATACATGGGATCCTACAGCAGGTGGCCTTTTGGGTCTGGCTTCTTTCTCTCAGCGTGTGATATTTTCCACGTGGTAGAGTGTGTCAGAGTTTTGTATGGCTCTTCTGTACTATTATGGCTGAGTACTATTCCACTGTATAGCCAGACCATATACTTTTTTTTTTTTTAAGATTTTTTTTTTTATTATTTGTCAGAGAGCGCAGGAGCAAGCACAGGCAGACAGAGTGGCAGGCAGAGGCAGAGGGAGAAGCAGGCTCACTGCTGAGCAAGGAGCCCGATGTGGGACTCGATCCCAGGACGCTGGGATCATGACCTGAGCCGAAGGCAGCCGCTTAACCAACTGAGCCACCCAGGCGTCCCGACCATATACTTTTTTTAAAGACTTTATTTACTTATTTATTTGACACAGAGAGAGAGACAGATATCACAAGCAGCAGAGAGGCAGGCAGAGAGAGAGGAGGAAGCAGGATCCCCGCCGAGCAGAGAGCCTGATGTGGGGCTTGATCCCAGGACCCTGAGATCATGACCTGAGCGGAAGGCAGAGGCTTAACCCACTGAGCCACCCAGGCGCCCCAGCCAGATCATATTTTATCCTTCATCAGCTCTTGGACATTTCCCTCCTGCCCACCCTTCCTCTCTCCCTCCCTCCCTGTCTTTCTTTTCTTCTTTCTTTTTTAAGAGATTTTATTTATTTATTTGACAGAGAGACAGCACACAAGCAGGGTCAGAGGGAGAGGGAGAAGCAGGCTTCCTGCTGAGCGGGGAGCCAGGATGCGGGCTCAATCCCAGGACCCTGGGATCATGACCTGAGACAAAGGCAGATGTTTAATGACAGCCAGCTGGGCGCCCCTGGACTCTTTCTAAGAACATGTTTATTGAGCACTTACTCTGTGTCAGGCACATTTCTGAGGGCTTAATTCCCCCCCCCAACCCCCTCTGTAAAAGCCTTATTGTGAACACCATTCCCATCTGCCCATTTCACAGTGGGAGAAATGAAGGCAGAGATAGGCTAAGACAGGACGCTAAAAGAACCACAGGCCATCTCAGGTCTTTACACACGAGATGGAGATAGAGACAGATAATAAGGAAACCAAGAAATAAGATAAATGGAAGTGAAAACCTTAAGGGTTTTCCAGATAGGGAGAGCAACATGTGCAAAGGCCCTGAGGTGGGAATGAGCTGATGTGTTAGAGGAAAAACACAGAGGCTCATGTTCTTGGAGGAGACAAATGAGAGGAAGAGAGGAAGGAGGCTACACTGTGGCTTTGGGGCCAGGGGTAAAGGTGGGGAAGGGTCTGGGCTGTACTCTGAGATGGAGACAGACACTGAAATAGATACTGGTAGAGGACAGAGACTGGGAGAGAAGGGACCTCAAGTTCTCAAGGTCGGGACCCAAGGGGCCTCAGAGGCCTTATCCTCCTCTGTATCCCTCCAGTCCAGATCCTTCACGGATACCCTGACTGCTGGAGCAAGGGACAACTGTCCTGTGCTGAGAGCAAGGTGGGCACACAGTGGGTGCTCCATGAATAATTGATGAATGGGTAAACAGAGGGATGGACAGATTAGTGGGTGGGTGGGTGGGTGGATGGATGGACGGATGGATGGATGGACCTATAAACAGATGAATGGGAAGATGGGTGTCCTGAAGGTGGGCAGGAGATGTGGCACCCAGCACCCAGGTAAGTGTGATAAAATAGCATCTCCCCCCTTCCAGCAGGTGATTGGGTGGGTGGGGGTGGGTGAAGGAATTCATCCAGCTGCCCTGGGGTCTCACCCACCCCTCTCCAGTTTCAGAAGAGGTCCCCAGAGTGGAGGCTGCAGAGTGGGTGTTGGGTGGGGTGCCAGGAGCACAGGGGCGGGCTGGCGGGGGCTTGATGCTGCTACCTGCCTCTGCCTCTGAGTCAGCGTCGCCATGACAACACAGGCCCTGCCGGATGCTCCTCCAGGCACATCCCCCGTCACCGCAGCCACCCTCGTGCCTCCTCCAAGGAGGCAGGGGCAGAGGGGACTGCGATTTTCCCCCAGGCTCAAGGACTATGCTGCCCACCTTCCCCCACTCCCCCTAGCCCTGTCTCTTAAGCCAGCCCCCTCCTTGCAGAGGAGCCCAGGGCTGAGTGAGGGACCCAGTGGGATTGGAGAGCTACCTGAGGGAGGAGCTCTAGGTGCTGGCAGGAAGGGGTGTCGTCCCCCCCCACCCGGAATGTCTCAGGAAATGGGTACTGCTGGTGAAGGAACATCACAGGCCAATGTCAAGGGAGTCTGGACAATAGGACAGGCAGAGTTAGGGTGTAACGGGGAGCCACAGAGGGCAAGGGCAGGCCAGCAGGGCACCCACAGAGGGCAGAAGACAGGTCCCTGTGGCTCTGGGCAGCCCCCAGGCTCCCAAGACCCTGCTGTGCCCTCTGGACATGGGCACTGCTGGGGAGACTGAGGCAGGGAGGGTAGTCACAGGGTCCTCCTGGGCTGGCAAGGAGTCCAACTCCCGCCCCCACCCCAGCTGTTGTTGGCCTGGGTGCCCCGGGCTCCTCCTGCTCTTACCTTCCCCCCCATGCCCCTTCACCTCACCCCACTCCCGGCATCCTCCTTGATTCTCCCGCAGCACACCATTTGTTCCTAGCTTGGGGCCTTAGCTGGTGCTATTCTGGCTCTCAGGAATCTACCCTTCCTGGTGCCCACTTTGTCTGCGTGTGTCGCTCGTCCTCTGCTCACCCCCCCCCCCAACCCCACCAGATTCCGTCATAGCTCCTGCCAGGGCTTGACGTTAGAATACCTATTTTTCCAGTGGTTCCCACCCAAGAATGTTGGGTGCCTCTCAGATCTTCAGTTGGCCCAGCCCCACCATGGCAGTGGTTGGTGTATGGAGGGAAGGGGGAGCCAGGCGGGGGTAAGGGCTGTGTCTGGGTCCTCTCCACCTGACCCAGAGTTAGAGATAGGCACGGGATAGGGACTTGGGGTGACCTACAGCTGGCGCCTGGGCCTCGACTTACCCGTCCATCGAATGGGTTGTCTCAGGACCCCGAGTCAGGGGCGGAGAGGAGCTGAGCGGCGTTGGCGCTTCCCTTCCTCAGCTCCGGGAAGCCCTCCAGGGCCCGACGGGAAGGGGTTAACTGCGAGCCGCCCCCTCCCCCTAGTTCTGCATTTAATTAGCGGCCCCGGAGGGGCGCGGAGCTGGGCCAGTGGGGGGGATGGGAGAAAGAAGGGGGACGAGGGAATCGGGGAAAGTGGAGGGGTTAGACACGGAGGGAGAGGGACGAGAGAGGGCGAAGGTAGGGAGGACAAAAAGAGGACCCGGAGCCAGCTGTGGATTCGAATCCCGTCTCGCTAGTGTACCCCCGACTCGTACCTCTCTCCTCTAGGCTGTCTCCCCCGCCCCTCGGCATAGGAATCTCCTCCTACCCCACCCCTTCCCGAAGGCCGAGCAGTGAGCCGGCAGTTTAATGTCAGCTTTCCTTCATTGGTCCGTTTGAGGAAACTGAGGCCCACAAAGATGGGGTGATTTGCCAGGGCACAGCTCTGGGACGCCCAGCCCTTAACTGGTAGGTTTTGTAGGGATTTGTCTACGTGCCGGAAAAAAAAACAAAACAAAACACAAAACACCAGTTCGTCTGACCCTGGGGCTATCACGGCGACGTAGGCCAACGCAAGCGAAAGAAAGGGAGAGAGCGACGGTGTGGGACAGAAGCGGCTTGAGGCTGAGCGCCAGGGACCCGGAGCCCTGGGGTCCAGCTTCGGTCTCGGCTAGGCCACTCGCCTCTCCGTGCCTCAATTTCCCCTCTGCGCAGCGTCGGGACAGCTGGAGGGCGGACTCTGCCCACCACCACACCCACGACTTCCAGCGCTGCGTGGGGCACCCACTGGGTGCCCGAATCTACGTGGCCCCGCCTCGCCTTGACGTCGGCGCTGACGTCACCCGCCTCCCTCGCCACGGGGTCTGGCCGCTGCGCGGGGTGAACTCCGCGGCTGCGGCTGGCGGCGCCGAGGCCCTCCAGATCCTTCCCCCACCCCCGCCGGAGGAGGGGCCAGGCTGGGGGGGAAAGACGAGGGGCAGGTCCTGGGCAGGCCCAGCCGCCTGGCGAGGCGGGAGGTCCCGACCAGCCTCCAGGCTTTGGCCTGCGCCTTTCCCTTCGCGTGGAATGCGCCTCCCGCCCGGGTCCAAGTCCGTGTTTACAGCGACAACTCTCCCTCCGGCCGGGCCCTGACCCCTCCGGGCCTGGGAGTGTCCTTATCGGGTTTGGTCTCCTTGGGCCTGGGGCGGAGTCCTCTCACCCAGCAACCCATTGTTTCAAGGTCGAGTTTCTTCCCCCCACTTTTCAGATGAGAACCATCGAAACCCAGAGAACTTAGCCACCCAACGCGGGTCCGCACCGCCCTGCCGAGCCCCAGCTCTTGGGGCTCCCAGCCCCCACTCCTGTCGGCACCCCCATCCTTGCGGCAGGGGAGGGGACCCCGCAGGCCCCGCCCTGCCCCGGGGGAAGTGAGAATGGGGGGCCCTCCCCCGCACCCTCACCACTTCCTCCCGGGGAGAGGCGGTGGCGAAGGAAGGGGGGAAGCGGGCCGGCAAAGGAGTTCACGGTGGCGGGCTCAGGTTCCGAGTGTTGTGGGGCGGAGGGAGTGTCTTTGGCTCCCCACGCCCAGGAGACACAAGGCTGGTATTTCTGTGTCTCGCGTGCCGGGAGGACCCCCAAACTTGCTTTTAACTTGGAGCCTCTTCCTAATCGACTGGGACTCTGCCCGCTCCTCCCCGCTCCGAAGGCCCCCGCCGCCACCGCTTCCCTGCCCTTGTCGGCTGCCTGCCTTACCCCGGTTCAATCTACTCCCCCACTGGGGCCGCGGCTCCTCTACTCTGCCCTCTGCCCTGCAGCTCAGGGTGAGCGAGCGAGCCCACCTGTATTCCAGTCTGCCCTCTGAAAATGGGCATGGCGCCATGCTTGCTCAGAGCCTGTCTTTCCCTCTGAAAACCGTGGACAGATGTCCCTCTTAGCAGTGCTGGCGTGGGGCTATTAAGAAAAAAATGTGGGGAGTGGGTTTCCCATCTTGGGGGGCATGGATGCATCCTCTCATCCATTAATTACCTCATCCATTCATTACTTTGCCAAATCATCCATTAACACCATTCACACATTAATATTTAATTAATAATTAAATAAGTAATTATTTAATTCATACTTAACTGATTCACACATTTTCTCCTCCCCAATCCCTGGCAGCCTGGGCAGGACGTCAAGGGCCCACAGCTCATTGCAGAAGGCTGTCAGGGGCCACAGGACCGTGGGTGGGGACACCCCCAAGGTCTTGAGGAGGAAGCAGGAGCTTCTACTTAACTGAACCAACCTGAAGTCTCCCCAGAGAGGCCCTGTGGGGATCCCCCCCCCCAAGGAGCTGGAATCTGGCACCACCACCATCATTTGTCCCAGAAAATGGGTCAGTAAACTTAAAGGCCCCATAAGTAAACTTAAAGGAAGGATGGTATGGGATGCAGGCAAACCCCATGTGTCGCAGGTGCTCACTGCCAAGGCTTGGCACATTATTGAGCACCTACTGTGTGCTGAGGCCCTTAGGGACAAAAACACAAAGTGGGTCCCTGTGGCCCCTCTTATACCTTCTTGGCTTAGCTTGAGGTTTCCCTGCCTTCAATGCTTTCTGGATATTTGGACATCCCAGAGCATCCCTGAGGAAGGAATTCCTGGGTTTTGCTTTCATTTCATCGTTTTTCAGTTTCTTTCTATTTATGGCAAGAGAAACTGGTTTTCCATTCTTGGTGGTGACATGGAAGTTTCCCTTTTGAAATATATTTGCTGAAGTAAAAACAGAAAAGGGGGTCGACCTAAAGGAGAAATAGTGACATCAGACTAAAGCATACTTCTTCATTTATGAGGGATGGTGGAAAACCCTGGCCCAGCACACTGGGCAGGGCACACAGTAGGTGCTCTGTAGAGGGTGGTGGAACAGCTGAATGATGGTGATGGAGGTTGGCTGAAAGGTAAAACCAAAGCAAATCAGCTTCTCAAGTTGGTTTAGCAAAGTCGAACTCGCCACCCTCCGACCCCCAAACCTTCGGGTTTCCCCACATCTGTCTGGGAAAGGGCCTAACGCGGGCCTGGGTACACAGCAGATACACATTAAATGTTCACTGGATGAGCGCAGGAATCTTGCCCATCCTGGGGCAACCCCTCTGGGGTTGGGAGAAGGTGGTGGTGTGAAAAGTTGTTTTCTCCTTTGCCCGGGCGCCCTTCCGGGCTCACTATGGCCGATCGATCAAGGAACACGGGGCTGGGCTGCTCATCTGGGCCTGCGGTAGACTGGGGACACTGCAGCCTCCGGGTGCAGTCAACAGGGCCACCGGTCCTACAGCAGGCTGTCAGTCTGGTTCCATTCGAGCTGAAAGGAGCTGACGAAGCGTCAGTTTCCTCGTCGGTAAAATGGTCTCGTGAGACTGGAAAGCGCCAGGGCCCGCCGGGAGGACTGGGTGTGGGTCCCCTCCCCGCGGCCGGCCGAGCACCTGCACAGGACGGGGGAGGTGACTGTGGTTCCTGCTCCCGGCGAGGGCGGAAGCGGGGCGGGAGGGGAGGGGAGGGGCCACAGCTTTGGCGGGTAACCCGATCCTTAGGAATGCGCGGAGGCCAGATGCGCCCCCGGCCCCAAGACTGCTCCCCTTCCCCGGCCCCCTCGCGGGGTCCCGCCACCCGCGGACGGTCCCCGCAAGCCCCACCCCCACCAGCCCATGGGTCCTAAGCGCCGGAGGACGTTCCCCAAGAGCCCTACCCAGACCCGCGGGGTCCCGAGCGATCCCCCACATATCTCCCCCTTGAGAGGTTCCGGCCGCCTCACCCCTTTCTGCTTCCTGCTTAACTCCTTTTTTTCCCCCCTCTTTCTTTGGCCCTTTGCGTTTTATCAAGTAGATTTGAGTTCCCTGGGTCTTCAAATAAAGACTAAACATTAAACCGAGTTGCAGTTTGCTTTAAACAAGAAGCGTAACCCCGACACTCGATCTAGAGAAAGAGAGAGGGGGGCGGCCCAGAGCGGAGCGGAGAAGACTCAAACCTCGCCTGGGGCGGGGGGGGGGGGGGGTAGTTTCAGCTTTCCTTCCCAACCCAGGATAGGGGTTGGGGACCGGGCTGAGTTTTCGTTGGGCTTGTACTGTGCGATCCCCCCTGGGGCAGGTCCTGCACCCTCCCTGGATTGCTCTGGAAAGTGAGATAATGTCGTGGAGCCCTCTGGGAGAGTAAGGGTGGAAAAATCAGGGTCTAGGCTGAGCCCTGTGACCGATTTCTCCCTCAATCCCATCTTCCAGGGCCACTGCCACTACACTGGACATATACTACCCAGGCTCCCGCGGAAGCCTGCTTTCCTTCTCTCCCTCTGGCTTCCGGGGGCTCACCCAATCCAGCCCCACAGTCTGTCTCCATCAAAGTGGCCAGGTGGTGTCTGCCCCAGGGCTTTTGCATTGCCTGTTCCCACTGGGATGTTTGACCTTCAAACTATCTCCAGCTCCTCCTTCATTCAGCATTACGTCCTGGGGCACCCCACCCCAATTACCCAACTCTAAAACATACCCCCCAATCCACGGAGGGGGCACCATTCTCCCTGAAATTGTGTTTTGAAGGTTCCTCCTTCAGAGCCTGTGCTGGGAAGGTGAGGGTCTTTGTGTCATTCCCGTGTGTCCCCATCACTTGGCTCACAGTAGGAGCTCAGATAGTGTATATGGAATGAATGAATGAATGAATGAGAGAATGGGAGTTATCCCTAATTCACTGTGTATGATTGGTTGGTGGATTTAGGCTCCCCTTGATCTGCCTGACTAGGTAGGGATAGGGTTGGTCCAAATGGAAGAGCAGGTCTAAGGTGTCCCAGAGTGCTCCCTGGCTAGGAGGAGGGAGAAGGTAAGGAAAATTATTGGGTCAGAGGGAACAGCAAGTGCACAGCAATGGAGACTGAAGGAGCCAGGCCTTGAAAAGTAGCGCTGGCAGAGTCTGTCCGGGGCCACTCCCCATACCTAGGGGCCAAGGCAGGTCCTCTATCCAGCCTCAAGGACCTTCCCCTCCCCCATCTAGGGTAGATAGAGCCCAACAAAGATGATGGGCAGGTTTACCCAGATGGTGGTGGGGGGGTCACTTAGGGGATTCCTTGGGCGTCAGGTTAGGGAAGGCTTCTTGGAGGAGGAGACATTGGGTTTTGAAGCAGGAGTAGGAATTTGCCTGGAGGGTAAGGAAGGGCACTCCCGCTAAGGAAACTCCAGACCAAACAACCATACACCATTAAGGTTGGCTTAATAATAATAATAATATTAATAGGGGCGCCTGGGTGGCTCAGTGGGCTAAGCCTCTGCCTTCGGCTCAGGTTATGATCCCAGGGTTCTGGGATCAAGTCCTGCATCGCATCGGGCTCTCTGCTCAGCAGGGAGCCTGTTTCCCCTCTCTCTCTGCCTACCTCTCTGCCTGCTTCTGGTCTCTATCAAATAAATAAAATCTTTAAAAAAATAATGGAAAATACTTATAGAAAACATGAAGTTCTTACTATTTTTTCAAATCCAATGCAAATAGCAGTACTCAAGGCACCTGGCTGACTTTGTTAGTAGAACATTCGGACTCTCGAATCTCAGGGTCCAGAGGTCCAGCCCCAGGATGGGGGTAGGGTTTACTTAATGAAAAAAAAAAAATCACAAGACTCCGTGAGGTGGGTGAGATTATTCACTCCCATTTTCATGAAGAGGAAAACTTGAGTCAGCAAGACCTTGGACTCCTGGTGCCTCCATTTCCCAAGGCTTGTTTGCTGGTCAGTCTTTCAGCTCAGGCAGGTTCTGCCCATAGTTTACCAGACCATTCACCCACTTGTCAAGGTTAAGGTCCAAGGTCAGGGTGGAGGCTCCCTAGGCCACTCACTCACGTCCTGTCTTGGGGAGAAGCATGGCCCCATTTCCTCCAATCTAGCCCCATTGCATAGGCCCAGAGAGGCGTCTCAGAGCAGAGTTAGCAAGAGGCTGGAGGCTGGATCCCCTCTCATCAGGGGTCCCTTTGCTCAGGGTGGGACCTGAGAGGTCAGGTCTGGAGGACACAGAGACCACAGCAACCAGGACAGGCAGTGTTCTCCTTTAACACTGAGCCAGGTGCTCTTACCAGATGTTGGAGACCCGGCAGGTTCAGGAAAGACAAGGCCCCTGCCCTCCGGGAACTTTTGGTCACCTTGTCATTCTGAATGCTTCCAAGGCTCTAATGGAAATAAGGTGAGTGGGAGGGGCCTCTCTGAGAATACAAGTTAGCCCTGAGGAAGGGAGCCGCACACAGGATATAGCATATGCAAAGGCCCTGAGGCACCAGTGGGCTGAGTGGCCAAGGCTCAGAGGTGAAAGGTTAGAGGGAGGTCAGTGGAAGAAGGGTCCTTAGCCTCCATCATCTGGCTGAGAAATTGTCTCTATCCTGAGTGTGGTGGGAGGCAGGGAGGAGCTGTGTGAAGGAGCTGTCAGCCAGACCCAGGTGTCCCAAGAATTCCTAGGGAGTGTTGGACAGGTTGTTACCTCCCTCCTCCCTCATATCCCATCTCCAGCCAGCCTTTAGGGAGGCCCACTGAGCGCTGACAATAACCAAACAGTATTAAATAGTTAACAATTACCAGCTGGGATTCCGGCCTTAACAACAGGGAAGGGGAGGGACGCTAAGGAGGAAACTGAGGACCGGTAGTCAACCACCCTCACCTCAAGACCCACAGCAGGCCCTGTCAGATGCAGAGTAAAAAATGCAGGCGGCTGCCCAGGAGCAGGAGGCCAGAGTTCCACCCGGTGAATAAGAGGTCTGGCGGAGTCGCACCTTGCTGAGCCTCAGTTTCCTGTCTGTAAAGTCAGGAAGTCGGACTCCGTACTTTTAGGCTCCTCAGTGAGAAGTATCAGGCTCAAAGCATTTCCAGCAACTTCTGACAGCTCTCCTTTTCCCTCCCTCGTCTTTCTGGGGCAAACACACCACCGCAGATTTAGGGGTGAGGGTGAGACAGAGGCAGATCTGGCCAAAACGCCCAGGGAGCCACCGGCATCAGCCCCCAAAGGTCTTCTGCCCCCAGCCCGTACAGAGCCAGGATGGAGGCGCTCTAAGGAAGGCACTTGTAGGCGTAGTGGAGCGGGAGGTGCCTTGGAGTTATTTATCCATCGAGGCCCCATCCCCCGCCGGTCCCGGGAGGCCGGCGCCGCCTCCGCCCCCGCCCAGCCGGGGCCCCACGCGCGGATATGGGGCGGGGCTTGGGGACCGGCAGGCGGCTGGTGGCCGGGCTCATCACGCCACCCGGGACGTGCCTTGGCGGGAGGCAGCACTGGGGGCATTGGTCGTACTCTGCGCTCCCGGGGCGGGGTAACCGGGTCCCGGTGTGGGACCCGCCCCCATGACGTCAACCCACAAGGCAGCGCGCTGTTGTGCGGTTTACTGCGCGTCACCGGGGCAACGGCAGCCAGGGGGGGCGTCCGCGGCCTAGCCCCGCCCCACCATGCAAATGAGCGACGTCACCTACGCCCAATGGCGAGCGGGGGCAGTGAGCTCATCTCGCTGGGCCGAGGCTATAAGAAGGCGCGCGAAGTGCGCGGCGCAGGAGCCGCCGCCAGTGGAGGGCCGGGCGCAGCGGCCTCGGCCGGGGCGGGCGCAGGGCCGAGCGGACGGGGGGGCGCAGGCCCCCCGGGCGGCCGCGGCCACTCCCCCCTCCCCCCTCCCCCCCCACCCCGGGCCGGCGCGGCGGGGGAGGCGGAGGATGGAAACACCCTTCTACGGCGATGAGGCGCTGAGCGGCCTGGGCGGCGGCGTCAGTAGCAGTGGCGGCGGTGGTAGCTTCGCGTCCCCGGGTCGCCTGTTCCCCGGGGCGCCCCCGACGGCGGCGACTGGCAGCATGATGAAGAAAGACGCGCTGACGCTGAGCCTGAGCGAGCAGGTGGCGGCGGCGCTCAAACCCACGTCCGCGCCGCCCCCGGCCCCCCTGCGCACCGACGGCGCCCCAGGCACGGCGCCCCCCGACGGCCTGCTCGCGTCGCCCGAGCTGGGGCTGCTCAAGCTCGCCTCTCCCGAGCTCGAGCGCCTCATCATCCAGTCCAACGGGCTGGTCACCACCACGCCGACGAGCACTCAGTTCCTCTACCCCAAGGTGGCGGCCAGCGAGGAGCAGGAGTTTGCCGAGGGCTTCGTCAAGGCCCTGGAGGACTTGCACAAGCAGAACCAGCTGGGCACGGGCGCGGCCTCCGCTGCTGCGGCCGCCGGGGGACCCTCGAGCACGGCTGCGGGCACCGCGCCTCCTGGCGAACTGGCCCCGGCGGCAGCCACGCCCGAGGCGCCCGTCTACGCGAACCTGAGCAGCTACGCGGGCGGCACCGGGGGCTCGGGGGGTGCTGCGACGGTCGCCTTCACCGCCGAGCCTGTGCCCTTCCCTCCACCGCCGCCCCCAGGCGCGCTGGGGCCGCCCCGCCTGACCGCGCTCAAGGATGAGCCGCAGACGGTGCCCGACGTGCCAAGCTTCGGCGAGAGCCCGCCGTTGTCGCCCATCGACATGGACACGCAGGAGCGCATTAAGGCGGAGCGCAAGCGGCTGCGCAACCGCATCGCTGCCTCTAAGTGCCGCAAGCGCAAGCTGGAGCGCATCTCGCGCCTCGAGGAGAAAGTGAAGACGCTCAAGAGCCAGAACACGGAGCTGGCGTCCACAGCGAGTTTGCTGCGGGAGCAGGTGGCGCAGCTCAAGCAGAAGGTCCTCAGCCACGTCAACAGCGGCTGCCAGCTGCTGCCCCAGCACCAGGTGTCCGCGTACTGAGCCCGCGCGCGGGGCGCATGCGCGGCCCCCCTCCCCGGGAGGCGGGCTCGAGTGGGGGGTGGACGTGGGCGCCCGGGACTCGGAGAGGGCGCGGCCCCGGGGACACCCCCCCCACACCCCGAGGGTGCCAGGATTCCGAGAGGGAGCGGTCCCTGAGGACCCCCCGAGGGTGCCCAGGACTCGAAGAGGGCGCCTCGGACTCGACAAGCTGGACCCCCTGCTCCTGGGGGCAAGCGCATGACCCCCCCGCCCTCGCGCTGCCTCTGCTCCCCGAGCGCGGCCACCCAGTGTTGCACAGACCCGCGCGCCCCGGCAGCCCCTTTGTACACACAGCCGCAGAAGAGGGCTCCGAGGGGGCGCAGCCTCAAACCCTGCCTTTCCTTTTACTTTTTTTTTTTTGCCTTTGGAAGAGAGAAGAACAGAGTGTTCGATTCTGCCCTATTTATGTTTCTACTTGGGAACAAACGTTGGTTGTGTGTGTGTGTTTTTTCTTGTGTTGGTTTTTTAAAGAAATGGGAAGAAGAAAAAAAAAAAACCTCCCTTCCCTTTCCTCGCTCTTGCTCAACCCCCCTTCCGTCCTTCCGACATCCCTCCTCCCGCCCTTTTTGTTCTGTTGTTTTGTTTTGTTTTGCTACGAGTCCACATTCCTGTTTGTAATCCTTGGTTCGCCCGGTTTTCTGTTTTCAGTAAAGTCTCGTTACGCCAGCTCGGCTCTTTGCCTCCTTCTTCCCCCCGCCGGGGCCTGATGGGCTGGGCAGAGCCTGGCTCACACGCTCCCCTCCCCCCTCCCTTGCCTCCTAGCCCCTCCTCCCTCTGCCTGTGCTGGGAGGAGGAGAGCCGGAGTACGGGAGGGGCCCTGAACATCTGGCGCTCAACGAGCGCCATCTAGGCGCTCCCGGGCTTGGGGCCCAGCGATGTCCAGGTTAAGTGAGGGATACTAGGATCTCCAGCGTTTGGAACTAGCGAGCCCACTTACGAAAGATAGACTACAAGATGGAAAGAGGACAGCCTAGCCCCCGGCGGGTAGGAACAGGCAGAAACTTGAACCTCTGGGCATAACTTACCCTGTCTAAAATGGGCAGAACAGTTGTAAGCTTGCCCCAGAAAGTTGGAGGATTAACAGTTTGTTCTGGAGCAGCGCTTGGCTTACAGTTGGTGCTCAGCGTAAGCTTCTGTTATTGTCAGGCAAATGGGGGATGTTGAGTCTAGCGACCAGAGGAAAGTGGCCCAGGTGGGGTCCGATTGGAGCAGTCTTCCTCCAGTAGGGGTGGTGTAGCTACGCTCCATGGGACCTTCCGCTTAGGGCACTCACTCGGAATCAGGATTTCCCAAGTACTCCCTGAAGACCTCTCCTCAACATCCTGGTCTCCCATTTTGAGGAAACTCCTGTTCAGATAGGTTGAGTGATCAGAGGTCACAGAGCCTGAAATTTTTAGGAGTTTGCAGGAATATTTGGACCTTAGGCTGTTCACTTTCAGAGCCTTGACCTCTGGGCTGCCTTCATCCCCTGCCTACCCTGACCCTTGCAGTTTTGTGGGCAAAAGACCCCAGGCCTTGGGTCTCTGTCTCACTTGGTGCCAGGAGGGACCTAAGCATCGGAGGTCAAGGACACAGGGCAAGTCGAGCTGGTGGGCATGTGTTGAGCACCAGCTGTATACCCAGCCCTGTTAAGGAAGGCAGGTGAAATGTGCCTGCTTTACAGATGGGGGAACAGAGGTGCAAAGAAGGAACAGCACATGCCCACAGTCCCTCTTGCCATTGAAAGGGTGGGGCCTCACCACCTACCTGTCTCCTCTTTCTCCTGATCACCCTGGCTGCCTACTTTCCAAAGCTTCGAGAGCTGCTTTGGGGTTTGGTTTTTGACAGCGTGACCTCACCTTGCACCGCCCTCACACTGACGTTTTGGGAGGGACCCAGCAGTGCCAGGCCGAAGCCGAGGTGAGGGTATCTTGACACAGGAGACCACGAACCATGCTTTGGGACCAGAGCTTCACTCTTCAGAAGTCTTGAGTCTCAGCTTGGGTGCCAATTTGCCACCGTGTAACCTCAACCCAGTCCTCTCCCCTCTCCCCCATCTACCTCCCTATGCTATGAAATGGGTACGTTCATGTCCAGGTAGCAACATCTCCTGTATCAGTTTGGTGAGTGAATAATAATGATACTGAAGGGTTCTCCGTGCACCCCCAACCTACAGAGAAGGGGAGAGGCCCAGGAGGTCGGAAGATCTGCACCAGGCTCCCCAAACCATTTTATTCATAATCCTGATGCCAAATGTGGGGGGATGATTTCCCCACACCCACCGGTTCCAAATTCTAGACATCACCCAGGTGTCCTATACTTCAGTTCTGACACTACCTGGAGTTAGCACAGAACCTACAGGCTGGGGGGGGGGCTCTTAGTCCCACAACACCATCCCCACCCCACCCCCACTTCGATGCCATTTGGAAGTCTCTGGCTGCCACCTGGATTTTGGAACAGTAAGCCCTAAACCAAGGATTTCCCCAATCCCCACGCCAGTCTTGATAATTTGCTAGAACTGCTCACAGAAACTAGGAAAGTGTTTTATTTACTATTATTGGTTTATTTATTTACTTTCAAGATTTAATTAATTTATTTGAGACAGGGAAAGAGAGAGAGCACGAGTGGTGGGGAGGGCAGAGGGAGAGGGAGAAGCAGTCTGCCCACTGAGCAGAGAGCCCGATGGGGATCTGAGCTGAAGGCAGATGCTTAACCAACTAAGCCACCCAGGCGCCCGTATTACTGGCTTATAAAGGCTACAACTCAGGAACAGTCAGGTGGAGGAGACACAGAGGGCAAGGTACAGTGGAAGGGGCGTTGGACTTCCATGCCCTGTGCCACCCTCCCAGTCTGTCCATGTTTTCATCAACTGAGAAGCTCTCCGACCCTAGCTGGTTTCCTTCCATAGGTGTGATGGGTTAACTCCCTGGCCTTTGGTGATTGGTTCAATCTCCAGCCCCTCTTCCCTCTCAGGAGGTCTGAGAGGTGTGGCTGAAACCTCCAACCCTCTAATGCCTCTGTCTTTCTGGGGACCAGCCCCTATCCTGAACCTATCTGCTGGTCCCCAGCCACCACTCATAAGTACAGAAAAGATATTTACCAGGGTGCCTGGGTGGCTCAGTTGGTTAGGCATCCAATTGGGTTTTGGCTCAGGTCATGATCTCAGGGCTGGGAGATGGAACCCCACACTGGGCTCTGCACTCGTTTGCTTGGGAGTCTCTCTCCCTCTCCCCCTGTCCCTCCCATTTGTGCTCTCACATGCGCTTCCTCTCAAATAAATCAATCTTCAGGAAAAAAAAAAAAAAAAAAAAAGACCAGGAGACTTGGGTCTAAGTGGAGGCCCTATGTTTTCACCAGCATGTGACATGGGGCTTTTTGGAAACCACAGATCTGACTCCCTACTTGAAACCTTTATGGAAAAAAGTCCTTGAGTGCATCAAGGAAAGATCATTGTCGCTCCTGGCACCTCCCTACCCGAACTCTACTTCCTTCCCTTTTGGCCTCAGGGCCTTTGCCTGGCTACAACCCTGATAACACTTCTTCTCTCAACTACCCAGCTGATCTTCCCTCAAACTCAGGTGCTTTTGCCCCCCTGGTCCCCAATAACCTCCAGGCTGGGCCTTATTGCGTACCCTGTGGTTCCTATTCAACCTTATTGAGTACCCTGTGGTTCCATCATTATTGCCCTGACCCACACTGGATTTGTGTATAGCTTAAGGAGGGCATGGATGGGAGCTGTCCTGGTTGTTGCTGAAACCAAGGATGTAAGTCCTGTCCAACTGTCATGTCTCTGATTTTGCCCAGAGCTATAGCCACAGCGTGGAGGAGGGGATCTCTGCCAAGTGAGGCAGGGTGTCTCTGCTTGCCGGCCGCTTGCTCTGGTGCCTCCCAGTGGCTCCCCAGGGAACTGAGGCTGAGGCTATGGGCCAGGCCGTGTGGCTTTGGCAGGACCCTGCTGAAGGGAGGCCAAGAAGTGTGTCAGCTCCAGCCTGGCCAGCAGTGATTCATATCAGGCATCAGCCCAGCCCCAGGAGGTGGATGGTGGATGGTGGCCTCACTTTCCCCTTAAGGACTGTGGCTCAGAGTTGATACCTACTGTTGCCAGGCTCATATGGGGATCCCAAGGGACTTTGGGCCCAGCCCCAGCCTAAGGAGCCCCCATCCTCAGGGCCAGACACCCGCCTGGACTTTTAGGATGCGAATCAGAGTACAAACTGTGCCTCTTTTGCTCTGGACCCTCTCGTGGCTCCCCCAGGGCCTTCTTGATAAAACCCACACTTTTTTTTTTTTTTTAAAGATTTTTATTTATTTGACACAGAGAAAACACAGCAGGGGGAGTGGCCAGCAGAGGGAAAGGGAGAAGCAGGCTCACCATGCAGGGGGCCCAATGCGGGGCTTGATCTCAGGACCCTGGGATCATGACCTGAGTCCAAGGCAGGCGCCACCCAGGAGCCACAAAACCCAAGCTCTTCAGACCTCTCTGAGGTCCCACCTATTCAGTACTCTGCCTCCAGGCCCTCTTGTCCCTTGCCTCCAACCACACCAGCCTCTACATTCCCTAATTGTGCCCAACTTCCTTTCACCTTGGGCCCTTTGCCTGTGCTGTGTCCTTCACCCAGGATGTCCTTCCCCCAGCTCTCCTATGACTTTCCTTCTCCTATGGAGCTCAGCCCATCTACCCCTCCTTTGATTTCTGCCTAGCCATTTCACACGCCCAAATTATTTGAGTTGTGTGTGTCCCCAGGCCCAGATCAGGTCCCACTACCAAGTTAGGTGTTCAGAGGCACCCAGCAGGTTCAGTCAGCAGAGCACTTTGGATCTTGCAGCTGTTAGTTCGAGCCCCATGTTGAGCATAGAGATTACTTAAAAGTAAAATCTTTTAAAAAAAGACAAAAACAAAAAGTGAGGTGTTCAACAAATACTTCGAGACACATATAGGGGAAGAATTTGGGGCCCCCTCTCTGCTCAGAGCCCTAATTTTCCGTTCAGGGCAGGCAGGTAGTATGAAGCAACCGCCATGACCCTCAGCACTGATCTAGGCCCTGCCCCCCATATTGGGTCAGCCTTCTAGAACCCCCATCCCCCAGGAGCTGATAGGGATTGGCTGGAACTTGGCTGTGAGTCACAAAGCCATTGTGGCACCAGGGCCCCAAGGCTGGCCATTCGGGCTGGTGGGTTCAGCTTCAGGGGCAGGTGAGTGGGGTTGGTGGAGGGTTTGGGGGGGTACATGGATACTGGGTTATTCTCCTCTGGCCCCTAGCATTCTCTGAGCCCCCTTGGGCCCTCCAGGCCACTTCAAGGAGTGGGTCAGCTTCACAGCCCCTTAGAGCAGGGGCATTTGGGGCTCCCCAAAACCTGATAGTGGGTTTGTCCATCTGGGATCCCAGCCTGGGGAGGCTATGATGTTTCCTTGGGAGGCTGGGAAAGTGGTCTTAGCTTATGTGACAAGGAAACTGAGACTCAGAGGGCTTTACTCAAAATTGCCAAGCCAGCCACTCAGCCTACATGTCTGGGGGCCCCTATTCCTTTTTCCTGTCCCCTGTAATCACACTCCTCTCACTCTGCTGTCTTGTTTGTTCGCTCATTCTGGTTGAGTTCATTGAAGGGGCTGAATCATGTGGTTGATGAAACTGTAGAGTCTGGGATAGGCCACTTCAGATCCTGAAGCTGTTCTCTCTAAGATCTGAAGCTTGGATGGTACTCATCCATCCATCCATCCATCCATCCATCCATCCATCATCCATCCACTCATCCATCTATCTGTCTGTCCATCCATCCATCCATCCACTCATCCATTCATCCACGCATCTACCAATAAACATCTATTGAACATCTATTGTGTGTACTGTTCTAGGCACTGGAGATTCAACAGCAAACAAAAGAGACAGACATCCCTACCCATGTCCTACCACAGTTCAATGGGGAAGACAAATCAGAAATAACTTAAAGAAGTATTTCTTTAAGAACCTAACCATCTGGGTGGCTCAATGGGTTAAAGCTTCTGCCTTCAGCTCAGGTCATGATCCCAGGGTCCTGGGATCAAGTCCCGCATTGGGCTCTCTGCTCATCAGGGAGCTGCTTCCTCCTCTCTCTCTCTCTCTCTCTGCCTGCCTCTCTGCCTGCCTCTCTGCCTACTTGTGATCTCTGTCTGTCAAATAAACAAATAAAATCTTTTTTTAAAAAAGTAAGAAATATGATATGTGGCTTCTCTGGGCCTCAGGTTCCTCCTCTGTGAAATGGGAACAATGACTGCCTACCTCCAGGAGAACCAGCCTCAGGCCCATTTGCTGTTATGATTCAGTTCACACTGATGCTTGTTCTGAATGAGCCCAGCCCATTTGGGGTTTGGGGTAAAGACGAGACAGGGCAGGACATTCAGGCCATCAAGTAGGTGAAGCTAGAACGCTTATCGTGAAAGGAGGCAGCACATGGGTCTTTGAAAACAAATCTATTTTGATCATCTTTGTCTTGAAGTGTTTAGTCTATTATCATGTCAGTCACTGATGTGGTTGAATTTAGATCTTCTGTCAGTGGGCATTTGGATGGTTTCTGGTTTGGGGTGAGTACCAACACTTGTACCTCTTGAATGTAAATATCAGGGTGGAATTAACAAGTTGCCTCCAAGATAGTGACAATTTCCCCAGTTGGTCCACTTTTCAATTTTAACCATTTTTGTGGATTTGGGCACCATTTCTAATGGCTGGATAGCATACCACTGTGTGAATGTTCTGTTTAAGCCACTGTGCATTTGAGTTGTTTTCAGGTTTTACTCTTCATAAACAATACAGTGATGAACATCTTTGAACATCCTCCTTTAAGGACTTACACCTGGCCCGCTAGCAATCACCTTTTTGGTTATTTTTAGTCGTTTTGCTTTTACATACAGAAGAACACAAGTGTAAACTTCTTTGTGCATTCATCTTTGTGGACTTAAAAGTTTTTAGTTTTTGTTTTGAGATGGTAGGGTTTTTTTGTCCTTGTTTTTGTTTCTCTCTTAACATCTCTTCTCTCATTGGTCTTGAGGACAGAGCCAGCCGAGGGCAGTATTGCTGCATGTTGCATGGGATGAAGGGCTGAATGAAGGCTGCTTCCTCTTGCAAGCTGGCCTCTGAGATTGTACCTTCTCCTCCTGCTCCTCCTCCAACTCTATGGCCCTCCAAGGTATGAAGATGTCTGGGAAAGGAATCAGCTGTTCCAGCCAGAAATGGGGTTGGGGTGGGGGCTGGGACTTCTGCCCAACAAGCATGTTATGTTCCAGGTGACATATCAGGGCTATTTGGGAGTATCCCAGTTCCCTCTGAACCAAGGTGCTTCTAGAAACCACAGTCACCCCCTCATTCTTCTACCCATCCATCTGCCAGTGATGTACCCATCATCTATCAGTCCTCCACCATCCATGCACTGATCATCCAGCACACACTAATCATTCGTTGATCTCTTCACCAATTCCTTCAGCTCTCTCCATTCACATACTCCTTTATCGACTCAGATCTCATCCGTCCTCTACTCACTCGTCTGTCTATCCATCCGTTCCTCCCTCCATTCCTCCTCCCTCCTATTCACCCAGCCACTCATTCATTCATTCATCCATCCGTCCATGTGTCCACTTCCTTATTTACTGATCTGCTCATGAATTCATTCATCAACCCCATCTACCTACTTTTTCTTCCAGCCCTTTACCCATCTTTCCAACCCATCTACCATTCATTTATCCAGATTTATCCATTCACTATCGAGTCATTCATCCATCTGTCCACCCAAGTAAGCCATACATTTATGAAGTTAGCCGCCCACCCAGCACTCACCTGTTCCCAGCCCGGAACCAGGACCTATGACTGAGATGGGGACAAGGAAATGATTCAGACCTGGTTCCTGCCCTCTAGGAAATCACAGCAAATGGGGAGAGGCACACACACACACACAGACAAATAGGAAATTTCCCAAATAGTGCGATCAATGCTATATTCACAGTACGCTCCAATACAAAGGAAATTCAAAAAGAAGGTGGTTGGCCTTTCAGCTGAGAATGCGCATGTTGCCAGCGTCGAAGTGGCCACAGGATCATGAGGGAGACATAAGT
>RCUC01158790.1:0-54988 GCA_003697995.1 Taxidea taxus jeffersonii
AACAAATATGAAGAAAAACATCAGCTAAATGATTTCTACTTGAAAACAGTGAAACAACTTTCAAAATATTACTATTTCTGAGGCTTGATGTCTTTTTTTTTTTTTTTTGGTATAAATTTATTCTCAAGGAGAGAAATCATTCTATGATCATGTGAGTTTAAATGCACTCATCTCCAGAGGCACCTGGGTGGCTCATTAGGTTGAGCATCAGATTCCATCTCAGCTCAGGTCTTGATCTCAGAGTTGTTAGTTCAAGCACCATGTTGGGGGCCCATGCTGGGCACAGAGCCTACTTAGAAAAATAAAAATAAAAATAAAATGAAATAAATGCATCCTCATTCAAATTCATCACTAATAACCTCAATTAAAATACAAAAGGTGGGGGGCGCCTGGGTGGCTCAGTGGGTTAAAGCCTCTGCCTTCGGCTCAGGTCATGATCCCAGGGTCCTAGGATCGAGCCCCGCATGGGGCTCTCTGCTCGGTGGGGAGCCTGCTTCCTCCTCTCTCTCTGCCTGCCTCTCTGCCTACTTGTGATCTCCATCTGTCAAATAAAGAAATAAAATCTTTAAAAAAAATACAAAATGTGGGGTATCTGGGTGGCTTGAATGGGTTAAACATCTGTCCTTGGCTCAGGTCATGATCTCAGGGTCCTAGGATTGAGCCCCATGTGGGGTTCTCTGATGGCGGGGAGTCTGCTGCTCCCTCTTCCCCTCCCCTGTTCTCTCTCAAGTAAATAAAAAATAAAATAAAATAAAACTTTAAAAAGCACTCTTAAAAAATAAAACAAAATACAAAAGATCAAAGGATTATCATTTTAAGAAAAAATAACTATTGTCCAAAAATATGGGCTGTATACAAATAAGAATGGTTTCAGAATTAAATATCCTAGGCACATGTCTACATGCTCTTGAGATATTAACTTTCTTAGTCAAGATGTTTTATCTTCTTAGCTTCATTTTGTGGATGAATACATTCACATCAACAGAGAGTAAATAACTTGTCTGAGCAAAATCTAGAAAGTAAACCTAGATTCAAACCCAACCAATTTATGCACAACTTTCAACCACTTAGCTATTAGAAAATACAAAAAACATATATAGAAATCAGTTATGGTACATATGGGAAGACTGGTTGTATTTAAACTTCAGGTATATGGAAATGCCAAAAAGGGAATTTTAACCTATTCTCAAGAAATAGAGGATCTGGAGGGGGAGACAAACCATGATAGACTGTGGTCTCTGAGAAACAAACTGAAGGTTTTGGAGGGGGAGGGGATGGGTGGGTGGCGTGAGCCTTGTGATGGGTAAGATAAAGGGCATGTATTGCATGGAACACTGGGTGTTGTGCATAAACAATGAATTTTGGAACACTGAAAAAATAAAATTAAATAAAAAAAAAGAAATAGAGGGTCCTTGCACTTTTAAATCTGAAGCATACTGTGCTACTAACTACAAATAGTAGTTAAGGAAGTCCAATTTGACAAGATGAAAACAATTTTAAGAGGTGTTGCATAGCTAAGATATTACTTGAAGATATCTAATCATGAGACTGCAAGAAGTAAACATTTTTTATGTATTAAGATCTAATATAGATCACCCGCTAATATTAAAGACCTTGTATGGGAGACAGGTATCCAAGAATTCTCTATGCTTTCCACTCATTTCTCTTAAACCTAAAACTGCAAAATAAGATCTATTAGGGGCACCTATGTGGCTCAGTGGGTTAAGCATCTGCCCTCAGCTCTTGTCATGATCCCGGGGTCCTGGAATTGAGCCCCACGTCCAGCTTTCTGCTCAACAGAAGCCTGCTTTTCCCTCTCCCTGCTACTTCCCCTGCTTGTACTCTCTCTCTGTCAAATAAATAAATAGAATATTTTTAAAAATCTACTAATAAAAAGATTACAAAAATTTGCATTGTCTTATGTTGAATCGTACTTAGACAAATGATCCTTCAGTTATTGCTGTGCAGTCTCCCTAACTTGGAGCTCATATCATTATTGTTTATTGCAATTATATATTTTTAAAATGCATACTATTCCAAATATGTTGTTAAATCTTATTAACAATTCACTTTATTACTTTTTAAATTATTAAAAGAAATATAGGAAAGATGTGATTTTATTTTTCCTTGAGAAGTCAATGTTCTCACTTTATATTCACATTTAAGTATGATTAAGTTTTTTTTTTTAAGACTCTTTTTTTTTTAATTTATTTATTTGACAGACAGAGATCACAAGTAGGCAGAAAGGCAGGCAGAGAGAGAAGGAGAAGCAGGCTCTTTGCTGAACAGAGAGCCCGATGCAGGACTCCATCCCAGGATTCCAAGACTGTGACTTGAGCCTAAGGCAGATGCGTAACAATCTGAGCCACCCAGGACCAAGTAAGATTAATCTTTTAAAGCATCCTCAGAAATAGATATATATGTATTATATATAGTATATACACACATTATACATTTACATCATATATATGAATATTATATATGATATACATAGCAAATATATGTTTTTATATATGTATAGAGATAAATGTTATATGTATATTTAACAAAGTTAAATAAATTCCCTATTTAAGATTATAAGGGAAATAGGGAAGAGGATTCACATTATGAACAAAAGAGCTTAAAACAATTTCTTGTTCAAAGTTTTATGTTTCCAACAATATGTATCCCCCTTTCTTTCCTCTTTCTCTTAGAAAAGATACAAAGTGCTTTTTATTAACCAAAACATTTAAGTTCAACTCATCCTTTATTTAAACTGAAAACCCTACAGTTGGTTAAGCATACCATCTGAATACCAATTTTATTTTATTTACAAATTCATTCCTCCTACCCTCTACTTTCCAACTAGCTCAAAAATTATGTAGCAAAGAGGTTAGGATCTGGAAGGAATTCTAAAGTTAAAAGAGTGATATATCTGCTTTTCTACATGTTACATAAATTCAACAAATATTTGTTGAATATTTACCATATGATATAGATTTAAGTATTGAATATACAATGGCAAAAGCTACAAAGCATTGATCTCTGAAAGAATAACAGACACGTAACCAAAGTGGAAATGTATTTCTGCTATAAAATTAGATCGATACTAGTAATTCGTAAATTACTACTTTCACAGCAGTTCAAAGAAAAATGAACCATGGTAAATTATATTTCATGTTAGCTTGTACAAGGAAATATTTAGCTCCCTACTCTACAGAGGATAAAAGGTTATCTTTGCAAAAAAAATCATGAATTAGGTAAAAGAAACACATTTCATGAGATATATAAGTGAAGTTTTTCCCTTATTGATAAATATGATGGAAGGACACAAGACTATTCTTACAAGAGCAGAAACAAAGAAATCCTAAAAAATGGTATCTGAGAAGAGTGCAATAAAGTTTCTATTGTGTTATAAAGGAAACAAATTCTAATTATCAGAGAAGTATTTTGATGAAGGTTTCCTCTTTTCCTTTCTGAAAACAATTCAAGCTATCACAGTAAGAGGCTAAGAAAAATCTGCATGAAACACAGATCTTGTCATTTAGATACTTTCACTTTTATAGACTTTTTTTTTCTTAAGGAACTCAAAGAAATTTGTTGGTTACTGGATAAATGGATCTTGTACAAGATACCTTATTAATCCTTCTAGACTTTCTCTGCTAGTAGTGTTTCTAACAGTTATTTAAATAATTTATGTCAACCAGTATATTTCCTTTATTTCCTTTTCTAGTCCAGTCTTATTTTAGTCTATTAATATTTAAATGTAGAAGGAGATTCTTTTGAGATCAATGACTAATTTAAATTCTATAAATTACAAATATTTTATTTAACAAAGGTAAAAATACAGAATTTGTTACAGAAAACTACAAATGTGAGAACTATTCTGAGATGAATGGATTTTTTATGCATCTAAATGCCATCTGTCAAGAAATATAGTTCCATATTAATACTTGATGTTGATCATTGAAACTTACACAATGAAATTACCAGAAGGAAGAACAGATATCCTGTGAAAATGAGCAAGGCAAAAATAGCTCCTATCAGATGCTTGGAATTTTTTTGTTAAAAAACACCTTAAGGTTATGCATTCAAATCTATTAAATAAAAATACAAATTAAATAATTTGTTTTGGAAATTTTTTGGGATTATAATACATAAACAAGAAGATCTTCCTTATATTGATGATACTATGAACTAAAATAATTCATTTAACAACTTTCTTTTATGTTCCCCAAAAATATTAAATTTAAGAATACACTTCAAGGGAATTGAGTGTATTTGTTCATTTTATATAATATTTCTCTTTGAAAGATTGCAGATTTTCTTTCTTTTTAATCTAATTTTAAGTTCTGGAATAGTTTTAAGTTTACAGAATAAATTGCAACTAGAATACAGTGTCTCACATAGCACACATCTTGTTTCTCTTATTGCTAACATATTACATTTGTATGGAATTTGTCTCACTAATGAGAAAATACTGATACATTATTATTGACTAAATCTATACTTTATTCAGACTTTCATATATATATATATATATATTTTTTTTTTTTTTGCCTAATATCCTTGTTTCTGCACCAGGATCCCATTCACAACATGACATTACATGTGGTCAGTATCTCTCCTTAGTTTCCTACTGGCTGTGATGAAAAGCTTTCTAGTTATAGTAATTGATTTGAGGAAGTTTCTAATGGAGAAACTTAAAAAGTAATTGATTTGTATATACTTATACTGGGAATTTTTAAAAAGATTAATGGATAAGTAACATGAAATTATTACCTGAATAACAATGAAAAAGACCTTCTAACTAGTCAGTGTTTCTTCCACCTACAAAATACAAGCCAAACAATTTTGTTTGTGTTTAATCTAAATATAGCATAAACATAAATAAAAGTGCCAGAAATTGTTAGCTATCTACTAGAGATCTCTATTCACATCTTTCTGGCACAGCCAAATGAAATGTTTATCATGTCTTAAAGCATCTATCCCCATGAAGTTGGGACCATGCACTCTCCCAGCCGTGCATGTGGTCACCAACCCAGTAGTCCTCCATACCCAGTAGTTTGGGATTTTTATAGAGGCTTTATCATGGAGATATGACTGGTTATTTTAGCTTACTTTCCAGCCCCGCTCACTTCTCCAGAGGATGAGGGGTGGGGCTGAAAGTTTGAAGCTTTTCATCATGGCTTGGTCTTGTTGGTGACTGGTCCCCCTTCCTGAAGCTATCCAGGTATCTACCAGGAGTTGCCTTCTTAGAACAAATGACACTATTATGAGCAGGAATTACTAAGGGACTTAGGAATTCTGCGCTAGAAACTAGGATCAAGGACCAAAAATTAGAACAAAAGATATTCTTAGCAACCCTATCACTCAGGAAGATACAAGTGTTTAAGAAGCTCTGTGACTGGAACCAGGGTCAAAGACTAAATGTTAAACAAAATATGCTCCTAGAACCCCATCAAGTGGGAAACAACAAGGGTTTTAGGAGCTCTGTGTCAGGACGCAGGGTCAGAAATCACGTACTTATTTCTTATGCCAGAATCCAACCCCTGGTCTCCAGCCATGGACTCCTTACAGCCAAATGATCATAACAGTCAAGAGATACTGGCACATCACTGGAATCTCAGTCAATGATTAGTCCAATTCAATATTATATTGTACAAAAATGTCTCTCAGGACAAGGCCACTGAAACTTCCATTTAATCTCATCAGGTTCTAAAAGCAGAAATGGTTTCAGCAGTATATGGCTTTACCCTTTGAGGTATTTGATATAATTAACCTCAGAGATAATATTATCTCTCGCTCTGAGCCTCTTTGGAGATAATAAAGTAATATTGGATTTCCCTCACTGCATTGCCCATTTATTCATTCCTTTATCCACAACTATTATTTCTCCTCTCCATTCATGCCCAAACTTTCTCATCTTTTTTAAGGGGCATTTCATTCAGCCACTGTGCTATTCTGGATTGCAGGTAGTGATACTAACCTACTCAGTACCCCTCCCCGCCTCAGTCCACTCTCATTCACATAAAGTAAGATTACAGAGATGCACAACTAGTGGGTTGGTCTTTACTACTAGGTGATAATGCTGAACTCACTGTTAATTCCATTTTTGTTAGATGGGGGTAATGTCACTCCACAAAGCCTTTAGGAACACTGACATAGAGTTAAAAATATACAGTTAGTTTCTTGCTTAAAACTTATTGCTGCTTCCAGCACTTGTAGTTGCAGTCCTAGTCCTATGACTTCTGTAACAAGTAAGAAAAAACAAAACAAAACAAACAAACAAAAAAAAACAAAAGCTAAATGTTGAGGCAATGTGGAAAAAAAATATAGTCTTTATACCCCCATCCTGCTGTCTTGGCAAACATCACTAAGAGAGTGAAAGTACCAGCTCCTCCTCCTCTTCCTCTTCAGATCCATCACAAAAACTGAAAAATCTGTCCAGTAGTGACCACACCGCTGCCTGCCCCTCTTATTGAGGGTAAGTACACCCTCATGAAAGCATGATTCAGACAACCAATATTTCAATTACACATTCCAATTCTCTATCAAACTATTACTCTGAGGAGGAGATATCCCTGCCTGTGGCTGGACATTATGGACTGGAAAGTGATTCCTTGGTTTGAATGAATGATGGCTGGTTGTCCAAATTGGTGCAATATGTTCTCTTCCAGTTCTTGTGTAGTACTCTGAACATGTGCATCTCCTACCAAGTATGCAAAGCCCTGTCTAGAACTCAGTCTATTCCAGGCACTAGGAATTCCCCAGGGCTACCAACATCAATCTCACTTGCCAGTTAGAATCAAGACCTTCCATGAAGGAATCTGTCACATTAGTCACCTACAGTCTCTGTCTTTCCTTATAGAAAGACGGAACAGTTCTTCCCGTTCTTCTCCTTCTCCCCCTTCTCTGTCTCCATCTTCATCCTTGTCTTCTTCTTCTTCTTTCATGACTAAAGATTTTATTCATTTATTTATTTGAGAGAGATAGAGGGAGAGAAGGAAGGAGGGAGCGTGGGAAGCAGACTCTCCACTGAGCCGAGAGTCCTACATGAGGCTCAATGCCAGGACCCTGGGATCATGACCCGAGCCGAAGGCAGACACTTAACCCACTGAGCCACCCAGGCACCCCCAGAACAGTTCTTCTTGGCATTTTTGCCTCAGAAAATACAAGACTAGTATGTCTAGTTTCAGCTCTTTTCTGCAATGCTGCAGTATCCCCATGCCCAAGTCATTTCGTGGAGCCAGGTGGCTACTTTAAGTGAGCACATGAAGATAATGGTTTCTCAACTGCAATCACTTTCTGGACCTGGAACGGAGTTCTTTCAGTGAGTATCAACATATCCCCTTAAATTTCCTTATGGCTATGCCCCATACGGTCATCCCTTTAACATGCCAGGTTCTCATTTCCCTCTGTCTGACCATACAGAGGCCATTGGCCACTGCCCATAAATCAGTAAAAACCCAAATATAGGGGATTTTATTACTGTTCAAGTTATCCATCCCTGCTAGGATAACAGCATGCAATTCAGCCCACCACGCTGATTTCCTTTCCCTTCTTTGATCAGAGTGACATCCTTCCAAACAGGATGTTGTCCATTTACCTTGTAACTGCCATCCACAAACCAAGCAGCTCGTTGCCAGTCAGTTTGAGAGCTGAGCACAAGGCACTAATTTATAATAGAATTCTGCAGCTCCTCAGGCAGCTCCAATGTCAGTTCCAGGGGAAAAGACGGCTCCCTGCTTGTGAGTACCTTCTTGCAATTCTCAGGCAATATGAACCTGTATAAACCATTTTCATTTTATTATGGAATTCTTTTGGGCATCGCCATCTCATACAGTGTTTTGTTTTTTTCTTTTTTCCCCTAAATTACCCAGGACATGACAGCTATTCTAGATTTTAAGACTATCTTATATCCTTCAGTTATGAAGGTAGTTTCAATTAATGTCCAACAGCAAGCTAGCATTTCCCCTCAAATGGAAATCCTCTAGTCCAAAATCCCAGTAGCTGTTAATGGGAAGCACTCACAGAATTTTGTCCTAGGCTTTCCTCTACACATACGACTATTACACAGTCCATACCAGCACTTCTGCTTCTGGTCTACACTGTGTGGACTCAGGCAGTTTTATTTGTTGTGATTTAGGAAGTCCAGTTGATGCTGCTTGATAGGTGAATTCACATGCCTTCTGTCTTACAGTACTAGGTAGAGGAAATGTTACCCAATCAGATACAAGGGCCACCCCCATAATGTATTCAGCCAAAAGAGATAAAACCACTTCATATAAAGTCTGTTCAAACATAAGAATTATCCTACAGATTTTCACCTTAATCCCAATAATACTTATGCACCAAACTGCAGCCTCCCCTAGAACTCTATCAACAAGTTTTGGTTTTATAATACTGGGTAGGAGGAGTGTTCCCTAGTATGACCAATATTCATCCCTGCAAAGCATTTAAGTATAGAAGAAGCAACTTCTTTACATAAAGCCTGTTTAAATATCCCAGTTTTCACCACATTCCTATCAATCCCTGCATTTTTTTACATTCTTCTAATTGTACCCTGCATTAGTGCTTTAGGAAAGGGTTTTGGTACCACAACATATGGGGCTCCCATATCACTCTATAATGAAGACCACCTTTCCTTCAGTTTCAAATCACTTTTTTTCGCATTTCCATTTGCGGTTTCAGTGAAATCACCTTTAACATGCATATTTCTTGCAACATTCTGTTCATTACCATATATGTATTCTCTGAGGCAATAGATTTCTCTACAGCTCTCTTTTTTCTGAGGTCCCACCAGAATTTCCTTTAATATCTAAATTCCTATCAATAGTCTCTTCAGAGCAATCTGGGCTTTTTCTATCATGTACCTCAAAGCTCTTCCAGTCTCTATACTTAACCAGTTCCAAACCACATCCCTCAACAGCACTACCCTTTCCAGTACCAAAATCTATATTAGTTTGATAGAACTGCCATAACAGTGTACCATAAGCTGGGTGGCTCAACAAACAGAAATGTATTTTCTCACAGTTCTAGAGGTTGAAAGTCCAAAATCAGGGTGTCCTCAGATTGGTTTCTTCTGAGGGCAGTGAGGAAAAGATCTCTTCCAGGTCTCTCTCCTTAGTTTACAGACAATGATTATTTTTCTGTATTGCTTCACTTCATGTTCCTTCTATGCATGTCTATATATCTGTCCAAATTTACCATTTTTATAAATATAAAGTCATTTGGGATTAGGGTCTACTGTAATGAACTAATTTCAACTTACTGCCTCTGTAAAGACTCACTTTCCAAATAAGGTCACATTTGGGCATTAGGACTCCAACATACCTTTTTCGGGGGCACATAATTCAACCCATAACAATAGCTCGCTGAAAAAGTAGTTTGCCATATTTAGCAACAATTTTGTGGGAACAGTAATAATTTACTTTTTCCCTAAATCATAATTAAAATAGATGATTATTATGCAATCATCATCAATTTACTTCCTAAAATACCAGATATTTTTATTCAAATATTTCACAACTATGACTTCTAATTCACATGTAGTAACTATGAAATTTTTTAAACACTGAGACATTTTCCTCCCAACTCAATATTCTCCTCTGCTCAGCCACTTTGGACTTGCTACATGGCTCTACTGGCTGCAACCAGTCATAGCACTTTAGAAGATGTTTGCCAATATTATTCCTCTGGTTTTATTCCTCCTGCTAATAGTTTACTTAGATCCATCTGGGAGCAAAAAGATCCAGTTAATTGTGAGATTATATAGGAGCAAGATGTGACTGCTCTCTGAAGCTAATAAACAATTAGGGTCATATTTTAATTGACTTAAAAAATGTTACTTTTCATAGGGAATTTTCTAGGTGCTTTGACCATCACATTCTTTGTCCATGAGTCCCACATTTACAGATCTTTAAGGAAACTCTTCAGGCCAATCCTATGGTAGTTTGGGAGGTTATTTGTATATGGTTGTAATTAGTATTCCTTTAGCCTTTTGTGTCTGGCTTATAGTCAGACTGGCAATGGCATCTAAACCCCTGGAGAAGGTATATTATAAACGTGGTGGTAAGGACAATGAGAAGGTGAAGTGTTATCAAACTCTGACAAGTAATCTGAAAGAAACACTGGCATTTCCTATATCTGGTCAAGAAGATAATCCCATCTACCACCAGACAATGAAGATCCACACCATAGAGTATTAATCAATCTCCAGTTTTGGTTTCTCTGCAGTATCTTTTACTTTTGTGGTGGAGTTACAGACTTCTGTTAAATTTGCAGGAACAGAAGTGTAACAACCTCCTCATAATATTGTGTAACTATTTCCTTGAGATGCTAGCAGATGCACTATTTTGAACAACAGCTTTCCTCATTTCAAATACCTCCCGTGTTAGTTTTTTTTTTTTTTCCAAGGGTTGTAAAATTATAAGTTTCCTTTGTGCTAAAGTTTGAGGCTTTTTTTTTTTGAACCATAAAATCTACTTTTTCTGCCTCCTGTATGGCATATAGTTTGAGGCAAACTGACCTCAGAAGAATGCTGCTGAAAATTCTCCTTTATTTTGCTAATGTGTGATTATTTGAGATGATAATGATGGATCCCTGTGATCAGTGACTTGTCACTTTACTGTAGTGTAGTGTTAGTTGCTAACAGCACCCAACATGGTCCATCTTTGGTAGTTTGTTGTTCTATTGACGTTAGATTCAAGGATCACAAACCTGGTTCCGAATTTCATGAGTACCCCACTAACAAACTCGGAAGAACATTTGAGGGATTAACAGCCATCAGGGTTAAGAGTAATATTTTCGTTCTTGAATTCAAATATAAATTTATGTCTAAGATAATAAGCTTACCTTCACTGTACATATTTAAATCTCTGGATGGACAAAATTGAATGATATCCAAATAAAAAATCTCAAACTTTGAGGTTCAGTTTCCTGTTTCCAAATAAGGTGTTGTTACCTTTATGGATTTCCTTCATGATTATATTTTCACCTCTGGAGAAGGTACTAGGAATATCCTCAGATATTCATGTGATATGTTCCCACCATTGTTGATTTAGGTTAGTTTTCAAGTAATGTTTGCCATAATGACATGTAATATTTTTGCCAAATTCTAATTCAGGTGTCTTGGTCTCTTTAGACATCAAATTTTGTGGTTCTGACGTCTTAGAAATTATCATGATTTTCAGAACATTCTTAATGTTACCAGTAAACCTATTCATCTGTTGAGATTGTTATGAGATATCAATTAAAGCTTGGGCAAGGTCAATGGGGTAAATGGGTTTGGATTTCTTTATGGAGTATGGAAGTCTTAATTACTATACCTTATTTAGCATAGTAGCCAGCCAAAAGTATTTCCTCTGGCTTCAAATGTTTGTTGCTTGGTATGTAAATATATCTTAATCATAACTATCCCATTAGTAAGGGTTATATTCTGAAGCAATTCCTAAATCAAAATGTCATTTTTGAGGCGTTTGGAATTTCCATTAACAGCTGAAAACCTTTTTTTCTATGTCTCAAAAATCATGCGCCACTCCAAAAGCAAGTCTATTTTCACTACAGATGTTGACCCTTTTGAAATTTGACATGTTCCTGTAAGATCTCTTAAGAGGGCCATTTATGTTGATTTAACATCTGGGAAACCATTGGATTTTCTAATGTGTCAGTAATAATTATTTAGCTTCCACTGTTTGAAGTAAGAATCATTTACAGAGAGAATCAAAACAGATTATCAAATGTTTGTAAAATAGCAGATTGAATCAAGTGAGCTCATAAGTAGCCAGCTGACATGAATGGCCAAATGACTGACAACAGGTATTATTTCATCAAAAATGTCCATTAGTGTGGCAAGATTTAAACTGTTGCATGAGTGCAGAATTATATAAGAAGGGGGTAGTTTTCTATATTATATGAGATTAACAAGCTGACAGGAAAATGTATGTTATCAGTTAGAAGTAAAGTTTAAAGACAGTAAAACAATAATAAATTTAAATCATTTTCCAGAATAAAATTAGCAGACTAAAATTCTATGTGGAAATGGCTATTGCGCATAGAGAGATTAGTCATAGCTCTCGCATCCAAAATTACACGGTGATTTGTTATAGTTTATGATGTCGTTTGTATTGGAGTGGACAATACTAAAGCATGTTCAAATATTTCACTTACAAAAGTCAAGATTTATAATAATAAGGAAGCCACAGAGTGATGGATAACAGAAGAAACCTTAAAGGCACAGACAAAAAAGCACACTGTGAGTGAAACTCTGGAGTTCTAGTGCTTCAACTTTGGAGAAGATATTTTAGAGAAATTGGTACTGATAACTATATTGTAGGAGAGGAAAAAACCTTTCCCTCTACCCTACTAGTGTGCATGTGTGTATTTGTGGGTTCTTTGTTGTTGTTGTTGTCTATTTGTTTTGCTTGGTGGGGCCCTACAAATTACACTGACAAGAGACAGATTAGTAAAAGAATGTTTATTAATATATACATCACATAGGGGCGCCTGGGTGGCTCAGTGGGTTAAAGCCTCTGCCTCCTGCTCAGGTCATGATCCCAGGGTCCTGGGATCAAGCCTTGCACGGGAATCTCTGCTCAGCAGGGAGCCTGCTTCCCCCACACCCTCCCCCCTCTGCCTCTCTGCCTACTTGTGATCTCTGTCTGTCAAATAAATAAAAATCTTTAAAAATAAATAAATATATATATATATATATATATATATATATATATATATACACACATCACATATACCCATGGAGCACTCAGGAAGGAGTAACTCGAAAGGGTGATTGAAACTTGCGCTTATATAGCATCACAGCAAAAGAACAATAAAGTTTTAAAGAAGTGAAAAGACAAAGGACAAAAAATATGGTTTCAGTCATGGCAACTTGTGGAAAGATAATATATGGGAGAAACAAATGGACTGGTCTTTGACTAGTTAGAAAGATTTCTCATACACATTCTTCTTGTGCTGTCTCTGGGATGATGAGGTTCTACAGTTGCCTGTAGTTGTTTGTTCTTCCTGATAGAGAGGGGAGGAAAGCTGTCCTTATAAATTACATCCTGCTGCTACACCGAAGGGGGACGGCAAAGAGCTTTTCTTTTATCTGCTTTTTCTCAATTATCTGTAGCTTGAAGTATTCAGTATGCCAGAGTGGCGTATTTGGATGTGGTATATTCTACAACATTTCAATTCCCTACCATTCTCACAACTTCCTAAGATCTCTCTTGGTGGCTGGTTCAAGAAAGTTTTTAGTGACTTATAAACAGTCAACTGCCTGCTGCTTGTTTTGCTGATGTCATGCAGTAGTGGGCTGACCTGAGATTAGCAAATTTACAATTTGTCTTTAGAAATACAGTGACTCTTTTCACCTAGTTATGTTTTGTTTTGTTTTGTTTTTAAGAAAATAGATTCTTCAACTAAAAGTTCCTTAGTGATGAACAAATCATTAAACCCATATTAAAAAAAAAAGAGGTGCCTCCCTCAAATGAAAGATAATTCAAGTATTTATACTGATACTGAAAAAAAAAGCATGAAGGTGCTTTAATACACCTCTTTGACACAACCGTCCAAATATATCATTGATTTTCTCAAAAATGTGCAGCTCTAATAAAGAAAGAGAAACAGAGTTCTAAAACTCTGTAAAACAGGAGCGCCTGGGTGGCTCAGTGGGTTAAAACTCTGTAAAACAAATAGCATCTGAAAAAACACAGATAAGTCCAAAAGATTGATTAGAACTAGAAAACTAGATATAATAATCATATATATCGCCCCAAGATCCTAGATAAAATCATAGCCTTGCGCACGAAATTTCTTAACTAGAAAAATATGCTTAAAAAATTATGGTCCAATTTCTGTGTACTGAGTTCTTTTTTTGTTTGTTTGTTTTTGTTTTTGTTTTAGAGCATATTAAGGGAGATTAGACAGAGGTTTTTCAAGAGTTATTAATTGTTAAGGGTTTAACACTGAATAGAAAATATGTCTTTATTCCTGTATTCCACAAGATGGAGAACTGTTCTGATACTTCACCTAAAATCAGTTGAAACCATCCAGAGTCTGGGTGATCAAATCCAACAAGCATTCTAATATGAAAATTGACTCAGATCTTCAAGAAAGGGAGATGTGAGGAACATCTGGCATACTCTAACTTCATTTAGGAGCCTAATCCAGGCATAAAGGTAGTCTTATTCTCAATCCAAGTCTTGGAACCACATTCTGTAAAGGGACATTTATTGTAAGGTTGCAACACGTGTTAGACTTTGTTTACAGGGTGCTACAGCTCAGGAGGCAGTGTGGGGAATACATTTCTCTACTGCCTGCTAAAATGAAGAGCTTACACAGGATCATGAAGAACTTGGGGGTCATGAAAAGTCAGGTCCGAAGTGCAGTCTTACATGTCCAAGGTCAGAGAGTACGTGTAGTCATACATGTCCAGCGGAGGGAGGATTCTCATATTCAATAGGAGCCGATGCAGTCTCTGGGCTAAGCATCAGTCTCTCTCAAGTTTAATTAAGTTACTACATATGGGGAATTCTACAGGGAGTTTTACAGCAGACATAAAAATTGCATTTTTTATTTTAAAAACAAAAAAAATATACCTTTTTGTTATTCACATTAAGACTCAGTCATGAGAAATACCATTTAGCTGGGAACATAAGGGTTATAGTTTGATTTTTTCTGTTATCTAGAAATGTGATCTACCTCTTTGGATGATACATTTAAAAATTCGATGAATTTCATAAAGTATGATAAGTCCATACCAAAAAGGACTGAAACACAAAGTTTTCCCCTTCAAACGTAACAAATTTACCTTACACTCAATGAATCAATTTGAGTATTGCTATAAGCCATTTACTAGCAATTCTCAAAATAATCAGCCACCTGTTATGTAGTATATTAGATTAAAATATTTTTCTTAAATTTCATGCAGCATACTATCAAAATTATAAATGATGTGCTATAACTTAGAATATTTCTAAGGCTACACATTAGTGTGCAATAGTGCACATAACAATAAAACTTGGCTTAGCAGATCACTGCCTCATAACAGTTTATTTTTATTTCTACTGAAGTAAATTCTCAGTTCCTAAGTTTCTGTATCAATTGTATTTTAACTCTTAAATGTATGTAGTATCCTAAATAATTCCAATTTGCATGTGTATTTTGCAGCATTTATGTATAAATACCAAATTTATCTCAAGACCACATTTCTCTTCCCAGTGTCATTTCAAACTCTTTTTTGGATAACTGAATGATGTTTGCATTTCATTACTCCAAAGTCAACAGCTTCAGAATCTCCTCAAAATTAAAAACAAAACAAAACAAACCCTTGGAGTTTGAAAGGGTTCTGAAGCATTTGCTCCCAACTGGAGATAAGGAAGGAGCTTTCCATTACTGACTTCCAAGTTCCTAATCTACCTCTTTATATTATTGGAGATTTCATAATTCACAGCTAAATTTGGATTACCAATGTACCCGATATTGTATATTACTCTATGGTTTGCTTTATTTCACCAAAATCAGTTACAACACTTGGCTGAATATTTATGTTCATTGGCAGCACATCCTGAACAACAAATAAATGACACTATATAGAAGAAAAGGCATGAATTTCAAAAACAAAGTGAATAGAAAAGGTAAAACATCAGAAAAAAAAAAAAAAGATCCCTGAATGATGGATATCAGTACAAAGTAGCAGGCAGGCATAAGCTGGAAGATTGCAGACTGCGTATTTAGAAACCAAGAAGCAACTCAACCTGCACCAGAGAATTACAAAATTAAAACCCTAGGTTCCTTAAACATGAGAGTTTTGGTGGGGATTTGTTAATTAAAAGTCATGACAGAAAAGAGTTTAAACCTAGGGGCACTTGTATACCCTGAACAGAGAGAGATGACTACCTTTCACACTGTCAGGAAAAGTTAGTAAATATATCTTCTGGAAAATGTACACAGGGGAATAGGTAGGTCCGGGTGCCGCCTGCTGAGCTAACATTTAGGATGTCATGTTGACAACTGAAGAATTATGTAAAAACACGTATTACCACACAAGTCCTGTAACTCCACTTAGCACGGAGGGTGCTGCCTAGAATGCTAATGGCTTCTGCCTTAGCACACTTCTCAATGGAAGCTTCTTTCTTGAAGCAACAGGCTAGCTCAAAATAAAGACCTATAAATACTAATAGTAAAGAGTTCCCCAGTGAAATGACTGGAACTTGCCAGATCATAGTTGCCTAATATACCACTAAGCACCTTTCATGAGCATAAAATTTATGAGCAGCTTTTAAGTGCTTCACTCCTGAATATGAATGGGCAGCCAAAGATTATCAGATATGTATGGAAAGAGTCTATAATGATGATTTATGAAAGAAAATCATTAGCTGATTTAGGATGAAAGAAGATGTTTGAAAAGTGGATGAGGCATTAAATAGTTCCTTAGTGAGTGTATAAATGTATTTACCAGAAGAATTTACTAATATTCCAAATCTTGTTAACAGTCATTTTAGATTACTGATCAAGATTTTGCAGTAATATCCAAGTTGAGTGATTCTTTTCTGTAGCCAAACCCAGCTATTTTGTATCAAGTTCTATTATTTTCCATATGGTTGACATTGAAATATTCTAAGTACGATTAATGAATAAGTCTCCCAGGTCATTATAGTTTAATTATTAACTCTATCTCATTGTCATTAACTGTGTGCTGTTGCCACAATACAACTTTAGCTCTGAGGTATATACTTTAGGCCCACCGTGGCTACATTTACTTACTGTCTTATTAATATGCTTTATGCTTTATTTGGCTAATATGATTTACTTGCCTTCCAACCACATCCTTTAAGATTTTTTTTTCCATCAGTGTGAAGGATTAGAGATTTTTGTTTGGGGCAGAATAATGCATTATCATATTATATTAATAAACAATGTATAATTAATATATTATGATTAATAAATACTGTATTAATAAATACTATATTTAACACATTATTCCTATTTAATTTTAAGAATATTTGTTTTGGATAATTTAAAGAGGTTTTGGAAGGCAGTATAGGATTGTCTTTAAAACTGCAGATTTGCGGATATCTGGGTGGCTCAGTTAAAGCCTCTGCCTTCAGCTCACTTCGTGATCCCAGGACCCACATCGGGCTCTCTGCTCAGCGGGGAGACTGCTTCCCCCACACCCCTCTCTCTGCCTGCCTCTCTGCCTACTTGTGATCTCTCTCTGTCAAAAATAAATAAAATATTAAAAAAAAAACCTGCAGATTTCGTAATGGTAGTACCTTGATGTAAATTACAGCTGTGCCAATTCCTACTCGAGCGATTTACCTAGTGCTCCTAGTCTCAGTTTGATCATCTGTACAATGAAGATAACAAGAGTAACTAACTAATAGGGTTGTGAGAATCTAATGAATTAATCCAGGTGAAGAGCTTCAGAGAGCTCCAAGATACAGAAGTCAACAAAATTTAGCTGGTATTATTATTATCATTATTATTATTATTATTATTATTATTATTATTGTAAAGGACGTACCTCTATTTCCTCTGGATGTCTTTTTTTACACTGAGTAACATACAACCGTGTCTGCCATAAAATCTGTTAGCCTTTCATAATGTAACAAATGATTTATAGACAACTTTTATACCAAAAACCTTTTAAGAGTTGCAATAATATAAGTTTAATGGGATTTCCAGAGTTAGGGTAGCATGTAAATGTATACCATTTTAGCACTTGGAATTAATTTTTAAAAATGTATTGTATTTTCAATTAGAGATCTTAATATATCTTTTATGGTGACTTGATGAATAATTGATAATTTAGAAAATATTTAATGACCTATTGGGGATTAAACCATCAACTTGAAGGGGCTCACTGTTCCAATAATAAACTTAACCCAGCTATGTCTTACACAACGTTTTAAGTGTCATCAGAAGGACAAAAATACTGTGAAATATTTGAGAAAGTTCATTTCTGTTGCACATCATGTGCTCATACAAAGAATAAAGATATTAATCTTCTTTTATATTTTATTCATTTTATACTTTTTTCACTGAGCCACAATGTTTCTGAAACATTAATGGTTATAAGTTATATATTAAATTTCTCAAATGGGCTATATCAAATGTGACTAGGCACCTTGATACTAATTACAAATTTAAATTTACAAGATTATATTGGTACTTTCTCCAAGTAGGAGAAATCTGAGTACAATATATTAATAGGAATTTTTGGAGGCAAGAATATTAAAGTGAATTAAATTTAATTTCGACAAATGGACTCAGTGGTACAGAAGTACTCCCAAGAAGAAAAGTAAGTTAAGTGTTTTAAATAGCAAAGAAGCTAGGATTAATAGCCCAAATTATATTTTCTAACACTATTGAGATTTTTTACTATCATTTGATCATGAAAGACATATCACATATATAATGAATGGAAAAATAAAATTTGAAGTGTTCAATCGGAACACTTCAAATCGGAATTTGAAGTGTTCAATCGGAAAGATAGTTGACTAAACAATGCATGTTTTTATTTCCCAAACCTTGATGCCACAGTATATTTGTGGGTCTACTTTGTTATACTTTGTAAGAGTAGTTTCCATTTTACTTATATCATTACTTCATTCAGTATAATTCTGAATGTCTATTGAGTGCCTGATAGCAATAATTAAGTATAATGTGTTCACCACGGAATCTTTTCAAAATATTTAAAAATGTTAAGACTTTGAAAGATATATAATCTTTGTTAAGTGTGGAAGTACAAGACGGTCAATAATTCAAAACTATAGATTTGACCATAGTAAATCTGATTTAATAACAAGCAAGTTATGAATGAAAAAATAAGTCCCTTCACACACATATATATATGTTAATTTTTTACATATATCTTATTAAGTGAGAAAATAACTTGGTTAAAAGAGCAGTTGCATACTATCCTTTTTTTGAATAAGAGACAATGACCTTAATCTAGAACAAAAATGTGAGTTAAAATAAATGTTTGATGTCTTATCTCCATCTTCCTTTGATGACACAAGAAAATAAAAATCAAAGACAGTCAAAGTCTTTTATTAACACAGTTGATAATAGTAGTAATACAAACTTATATTTTAATTATAAATCGAAGAGGTTAGAGAGGTTTCTGACCTTCGAAAGTGCCACATTTAATGCAATACAATGAAGATAAGTACACTGACACTCAGAGACACTAGTTTAAAGTTTCAAAGCAACTAATTTTAATGCAAACCTTAGACTGCCTCTCAGTTAACGGTCTTTCCAAAACACCAGTCTTCAGAGAAATAAGCAAGAGTAGACAGAGTATATTATTTGATTACCACTTCTGATACCAATCATCAAAACTAGAGTTATGTTAAACATCTAAAGCCATAGAAAATATTACTTTGTGTTCTATTTTCTACATATCATATCATGAACTAAATTATTAATGAAGTGATAATCTTCTTTATCACTGTGTTTATAATTAATAATGCAACAGTAAAGCATTTACATATTTTCTAATCATGTACTCACTCATTTATTAAACAAACATGTTATCGGGTCCAGAAGTGTTAACAAAAATCTTGGGTCTCTTTCAAATGGGAGATATTACCAGGCAATTTCAAAAGCATTTGATAATTTCTTTTAATCATATTTATGTGTATCAGACATCATAATACAGTTAGCTATTGACAATTATAATAATATTTTCTGTAAAAAATGTTAAAAATATTTATACTTTAATATTCTTAACTTCCAACATAACATCTTATTCAATGTATTTTGAAAATCACACACACACACACACACACACACACACATGCAAACACACACACACACCAATAATTTCTCTTTCCACACAGGAAATACCAATGCTAAAATTTTGGTGCAAACTAATTCCAGTTTTTATTGCTATTTATTTATAAACGTATTTTATTTTTAAGATGGGTTGATTAACAATGAGAAGTAAAATAACAGATTATTAGAATCAGGGGCTCTTGAATTACAAAGTAATAAACCAGCTCTACTGCTTTCTTCCTTAGCAACAGAGAGACTTATTCTTACTATTTAACCTCTCTGTGTCTTATTTTTCTCACCTTGAAAATGAAGAAAAATACAATCAATTACATAGAAGTCTGCAAAAGCTCAATTAATTAAAACGTGGAACACACTGAGAATAGTGTCTGACAAATATTAAACTATATTAGCCATTATCACCCTAATATATTATTGGTAACCCGTTTTTCACCTCAGAGTTATGGAGAACAGTGATAGCATTGAGAATTTTCCCTATTATATTTTAACGACTAAATATAGTATTAATCAAAATATTTTTGACTAACTGAACTTATAAGATATGCCATTCTATGTTAGAACAGCCTTCAACCAGACCCTTAGACACTACTCCGCCCTCCCCACCCACTTTTGTCCATACTTGTCAACTATTCTTGCTTGCAAATGACAAAACACTCAATTCAAATTAAACTGAAGCGCACAATAGGGCCTCACTAGCCAGATTTTCAGACTTCAAGCAAAGCAGAGATGTGGCCTTTAAGATACCTACAGATATGAAAGGCCTTAAATGCTGTCTTGTATGTCCCTCTTTTCCTTCCTTCCCTAGCCTTCTTCCCTTCTTTTCCCTTCCCTTCCCTTCCTTTCTTTCCTCTAACTGGCTTCTTTTTCTGACCGCAACAAAGAGTTGGACATCATGACCACAGAGGAAACAAAGTTACAGTCATCTGTCTTCCAAAGTTATACATCGTGTCCTGGAGCATGAAGATAATGCCAAAATGCTGCCAAACTGGATTGTCCCGATCTGTCTTAAACTTAAGGTTCATAAACTTCACCCAAGTTCTCTCCCTTACCCAAGTGAGGGAAGTAAGCATAGTCTGCCCTCTGGTGGAAGTGAGGTGAAGTACTTCAGGACGAAGCCGTGAATGCTTAAGGATGAATGCTTAAGGATGCTTAACGATGCATGCTTAACGATGAATGCTGAACAACGCATGCTCAGCTCCAGTGCTTACTAAAAACACGCAGGGAAATAAGTTATTTGCAGAAGCCGATGCTGGAATGGGACATATTCGGGACCACATATATTATCAGATAATACCTTGATTGTTGCCTTGTACTGACATATACTACTTTTTCAAGAGAAGCTTAAGATCTAAAATGAAAATCATTAAAATCTGATTTTAAAAGTAGGCAGCTAATTAACAAAAATATAGAAAAAATAAAACTATTTAAATATCAGGTTCAATCCAGGGACCATAATGTTTCCTTCCTATGCTTCCCCGTTTTATTTATTTATTTATTTATTATTATTATTTTTTAGAAAGAATTCTCTTTTTTTATTAAAGATTTTTATTTATTTGACAGACAGAGATCACAAGAAGGCAGAGAGGCAGGCAGAGGGAGAGGGGGAAGCAGGCTCCCTGCTGAGCAGAGATCCCGATGCGGGACTCGATCCCAGGACCCTGGGATCATGATCTGAGCCGAAGGCAGCGGCTTAACCCACTGAGCCACCCAGGCGCCCCCTATGCTTCCCTGTTTTAAAAAAGGGACTTGAAAATTCACTTTATTTCAGTAATAACAATTCTAAATGCTTTAATATGTATTTATTAAGATGCTTGAGTCGGGGAAACCAGAGTATGATTTGAGCACTTTTTTTTTTTTTTTTTTTTTTTAATAGCGAGAGAGAGCATGGGTATGAGCTGGGATGTGGATGGCAAAGAAAGAGGAAGAGGGAGACATTCTCTTCCCCACCAATCCATGTAGGGCTTGATCTCACAACTGTGAGATCAGGATCTCAGCCAAAAGCAAGTCTGTCACTTAACCAACTGGGCTACTCCGGCTCTCCCAGAGTTGGATTTAAATCCTCAATCTTTTTTTTTTTCCTTCCATGACAGTGTAAACATAGTCAAGATTTTGAAACTCATGTTCTTCATATTAACGAAAAGCCTTATATCTACTTAATATTAGAGCCTAATATCTACCTGACTGATAAAAGGATATATTGAAATAATCTATGTTAGACACCTGAACAATAGAAGGATCTTAACACATACGAACTTACTTCCTTGTCTTACATATTTCCTTTAAAAATTCTGTTACAGGGGCGCCTGGGTCGCTCAATGGGTTGGAGCCTCTGCCTTCCGCTCAGGTCATGATCCCAGGGTCCTGGGATCGAGCCCCACATCGGGCTCTCTGCTCCGCGGGGAGCCTGCTTCCTCCTCTCTCTCTGCCTGCCTCTCTGCCTACTTGTGATCTCTGTCTGTCAAATAAATAAATAAAATCTTTAAAAAAATTGTTACAAAAATGAGGAGTTTAAGGAAGGAAAGTAGGAGATCCAAAACGAGAAAATTATTTGTTTTTAAATATATACTTAACCTATTAAAATTAAAAATAGAATATCAAAGAATAATGTCTATCAATTGATAGTTATACAAATAGTCAGTATTTATAAAACATCTATGGAAAAATGCAGTCTATCTATAATTAAACGATAATTAGCATGAACAGTGCAGTATGGAACATAAGAAGTGTAAAAGATCAAAACAAAACAAAAATGAAACTACGTTGTTTCACTTGACAATTTCTGATAGCTTTTCTTGAGTGCTGTCATCTGAGAATCAGTTTTTTGGTATAAATGTATCTCATATCTATGATGCTATCTTTCTAGTACAATAAAACCAACCATGTTTGATTCCAAATACTTGAAAAAAGAGTTAAGAAAATCTTTGCAGAGCAAAGGGGCATCATAAGCAGGATGACAACTACAATATTTGTTAAATTGGGTTCAAGGGGGCCATTTATTCTATCTGTTATTTCAACTAAACTGCATTTCTGCCTTGAAAGTGTTTCATGAGACTCCAGTGAATGAGGAGCTTTTGTGATTCATTTTAGTACCAGAATATTCCAGAATAATTGGCTTTTAGTGGAGAGCTGTCATCATGAGCCAAGTTTTAAAATATGCTATTTTTCTGAATTTTGTGGCCATGGAGGGATACTTTGAAAGGTATTATAATGACATGTGCTGCTACTAAAATGTAATTTTACAGTTATTAGCTAGGAAAGGATCTTTTTAGAATATAATATAGATAACAGCGCAGACAGACATGTCTCCTATATTCTTTTCCACTACATAACTATTAAACTGTGGCACTGTCTATAAGTGACATTTCCAGAAATTGCATAATTAAACTTTAAATAATTAATCTAAAATTGACTTAATAATTTTTCATTATGGGTGCAAAATAAATGATGAGGTAATTCCATGACCAAAGTCATGACTATCACATTACCATGCAAAAATAATTAAATGTACTATATATTGGGATTTAAAAATGCAAGAGATGATAGAGCTTTTGGTTGATTTACAACAAATTAAGCAATGTGTATTCTCAGTTGGGGCAATATATCGGTAAGATAAGATTAGGTACATGAGTATCATATACTGATCTATTTCTACAGCATACAGATAAAATTTTAGATGAATATAAAATGATTATATTAAACTAATCAGTACACAAGTTTAAAAGACACTGCCATTTACGTTCTTTGTTTTTACTGATGATGTTAGATTGTCTCAAAGTCACTAATAAGTAGTTCAATAGTTAGACATGGATGGAGAAATAGGTTTGCTTTCACAATTTATTCAGACTGAATAAGAAACAAACAATAAAAATCACAATACATTTTGACAAATACTGTTGTAAAGATTTTCCCAGGCTGTGTGGGAGTACAGAGAAACAAAATAAAAAAAAAATTGATATGATGAAATACAGGAAGGAAGTTTTCTGTGGAGGAGTTAAGGACTAAGCTAAATTTTGAAGATTATCAGAGGTTTTATTGGGATAGGAAGGGTTTTCAGTGTTCACTTAAATACATGACATCTGATAGTTTCTTAATAATTGCTGGAAGAATGAATAAAGAATTGTTGGTATAATAAGACGTACAAGGTCATGGACAAGACAGCACAACCCACTTAAGTAAGTACAAGCGGTTCTGCAATATTGATAAAATTTAGGGGAAAACACAAAGACAAAGGCTGAATCTGACAGAGTAAACTTTTTTTTATATATATAATGGAAGGGACTTAGATGCTCCATTCAGAAATTATTGAAATAATTAAATGTTTAAATATTTATAAATGTTACATATTAGCAGTACTGAGGAAGGTCTGAGGAAAACAAGTCTGGAGGTCGATACCAATTAAAAGAATACTGCAATAATTTTGGAGGACTTTATGAAAATTTGGTAGTGGAAATAAAAAGATAGATGCCACAATGTTAAAAAAAATACAACACAATTATTAGTTGGATATGGTGAGAAAGAAGGAGACCAGAATGTCTTTGAAGTTTAAGTATGTATAAATGGGAGAATGGATCTTTCTCTATAAGAAGAAAATTCCAAATTGGGGGCAGGTTTGAGAATAAGGAGATTCAATTATAAAAAAAAAAAATGTTACATTTGGAATCCTTTTCTGAAACAGGAGAATGTCTGGATTATGTATGTATTCAATTACTACCCTATTAAAGGAACTATGCTGGGTGTTGAGAATCTTCAAACATATAGAAACAAATTAAAGTGAACATTTGCATGCTAGATTTTACATGCTTAATATAAAAATATGAGAGGGAAGAATCCTGTAAATTCCAATGTTAATGTGAAGAACAGAGGAAAACAACCTGGGGGGGGGTTGGAGCCTGAAAAGGAGAAAAGTAAAAATAAAAGGTTGTACCATTATAGGATGAACATATAATTTATCATCCAAACTGATGCATTTTTTAGAGATATAAGTGTTATTATTAATGATTGCATTGATGATTATTAATGATTGCAGAAGATGTGAACCAAGTTTGCCCCAGTCTAAACAAAGACATGTGGTCAAACTAATTAGTCCAAGCAAGCACATGTGGTCAAACTAATTATCATGCCAGCCAAGAGACAAGGAAATGTATAATCATCATTTCAAAATGCTAAAGAAATTTCAAATGATCTAATAAAGATTCATCCATAGCGTCAACGGTTCAAGACAGCCTAGGTTTTTTAAAATCATGCTTCTCAAAATTCTTCCAATTTCTGCTCACTGACCAATCCCCAAAGCTGCTTCTAATTTTTTTTTTTTTAAGATTTTGTTTATTTGACACAGAGAATCTCACGTAGGCAGAGAGGCAGACAGAGAGAGAGAGAAGGAAGCAGGGTCCCTGCTGAGCAGAGAGCCTGATGCTAGGCTCAATCCCAGGACCCTGAGATCATGACCTGAGCTGAAGGCAGAGGCTTAACCCACTGAGCCACCCCAGGTGCCCTGCTTCTAAATTTTTAAGTATGTGTTATAGCAGCACCCAAGTTATGATACTGAAAGCTGTATTAGATTCCTACTGCTGCTGTCATGTATTACCACACAATTATTGGCTTAAAAACATAAATTTATTATTTCACATCTATGAAGGCAGAAGTCCTAAAATGAAGATGTCATTAGGGCTGGATTCCTTCTGGATGCTCTAAGAAAGGGTATATTCCCTTGCCTTTTTTAGCTACAAGAGGCCACTTGCATTCCTTGCTTTGTGGCCCCCATTCATCTTCAAAGTCAGAAGTATAGCATATTAATTCGAATTTGACCTCTGCTCCATCTTCACAATCCTTTTCAATCTGATCTGTTACTTTTCTTCTTTAAAGGACCGTTGGGCCCACCTGGACAATCCATATAATCTTCCTATCTGAAGATCCATAACTTAATCTCATCCGCAAAGCCTCTTTCCCACATAATGTAACATAGTCACAGGTTTTGAGGATTAGGATGTAGAGACAGAGTTAAGTGGCCATTAGTCTCTTAAAATCAGTAAGTAAAAATATTTTGGATCAAGATTTCTGTACATAATTAATTGTGGTGACTGGACAGAATGTGAAATCACCTTAAAAATGAAATCTTTATTTAAATTGTTCCCCATCAGGTTTTCAAATATGGCAACCTTCTATAGATTTCTTCTTCAAGCCCCAATTTGTATAATTATATTATTCCTATCTCAGATATTATTCTATTAATATTAATATATGAAATTAATAAATGATAGAACTGAGCTACTTCAGTGTGACTGGTATAAGACAACTGAAAAAGTTAAATGTTCTTTGTGGACCAATAAACCATTTTAATGTTCATGAATTAAAGAAAATTCATTAAATGCAATGTGTTCAAAACATTTACTTATTTTGAATTCATAGGGAAATAATACTATTTAACAATGTGTATCTTTAGAAGTTAGCAAAATTTAGCTTCTGCAGCAATGTCTCTAACTTTTTTCTCTTTAAGAAAATATTTAAAATATAACATAGATTCAGATTGAACTGAAGCTGGCAAAGATAATACCAAATGAGCACACAACTCAGAGTCCACATTTTATTACTGCTTGCACTATTATTAATTTAATAATAAGTTAGCAAATCATTCAAATCTTAGTAAAAATTAATTTATCTGCATTCTTTTCTAGGGGAGATAATATGAAATAATTATTGGGTCAAGTCATGGCTTATAATAAGAGCAATTATTTTTTTATTTTATTTTAATAAGCAATTCTGGAGTTAAAACTCTTCCAAAGACCTTTTAAAACTTTAACTTCATGCTCTTGGGGGTTATATAACTCCCTTATAGACTATATATTCCTCAGAGGATACTTGCTTTTTCTATACCAGATATGCTATCTGTCAGGAAATTATTATTATTTTTTTAAAGATTTTATTTATTTACTTGATAGAGATCACAAGTAGGCAGAGAGGCAGTGAGAGAGAGAGGAGGAAGCAGGCGGTCTGCAGAGCAGAGAGCCCGATGCGGGGCTTGATCCCAGGACCCGGGGATCATGACCTGAGCCGAAGGCAGCGGCTTTAACCCGCTGAGCCACCCAGGTGCCCCTGTCAGGAAATTATTAAAAAATAACCTAAAAAAATTATATCCTTAGCCTTTCACATAGTTCCCAGTGGCTAAAATCTTAATAAAGCTCTGTTTTCAAATATGTGTCTACCAGGTAATTTATCCATTATGCTGGACTTCCACTAGTCACTTAATAGTCTCCTTAACATGTGAATTAAAATCATATTGACTTTTATGACTAATTCATTTTAATATGCTTAGTATCATCAGGAAAATACTCCTTATCAATTTGATTTTACATATTTGAAGATGCCTTTGAAAACTAACTAAATTTTAAAAATCAGAGTTTTGTTTTAATAATTCTGATTTTTTGGCATTTTTATTAAGCTAAATCATAAGTTGCAGTTTTTAAAAAAAGTACCTATGATTCTCTCATTTTCATTTTTGTTATTAGGACCTTTTAATTTTGAGGTGTTGAAAAGATTTATCAAGACTTTTATTGTAGCCAGAATGATGTAAGAGGGACTGCATTTAACCCATGAAACATAAAATTGAAAACACTGGACAAAATATGTAAAATGATATTTTTTAGTTATGAGTAATCATCAATACAGACTAGTGCTCCCTGACAGAAGAGGAACCAACAAGAAGCTCGACCACTGGCTCAATGACTACCAAGAGTTTCTGGGGAGCAGCACTGGGAGGGGGAACACAAAGCTGAACTGAGCAGGTAAGCTTCAGAATATAGTGACTCTTAGGCTAGAACTTGCAGGACACAGTACAGGAGAAGAGATTTCAGAGAGAGAAAGAGAGAAGCACGGAGGCTAGGGAAAGAGGGAGAGAGAGAAAACGCAGGTACTCCAGAGATCTGTAGAAGTGCTCCCTTGAGTTTTTCGCTGTTGCTGATTTGCACGAGTAGAAAAGGAACTACCTGAAGCCAAGGAGAGAATTATTAGGAAGGAGTAGGCACAAATACTTTGGTGCTCACAATGGTAGAATAGTTAACATTGCAACAAACCAGACTGGAAAGACTTCCAAATACATAAGCATCACAGAGAAGGGTGTTACCCTGGTAGTGGGGCCACATATGCCCTTGTCTAAAGACTCTTCTGGACATGCCCTAACCATGTTTAAAAGTAAGCTTCAAAAGAGCACACTGATTTTAAATAAATCTCAGAATACTAAAACCCAGCATTACTTTAAGATAATACATACATACAAACATGCATACATACATATATTCATACATAAATTTTAGCCTCTGACAAATAAAATTCAAAAGTTGGGTTTCTAATTTAAAAATTACCCAGAAAAAAAAAATACAACCCATAACCAGGGGAAAATTTCATCAATAGAAACTAACTTACATGACAGGAATTGTAGACTATCTAGAGATGAACTATGTAATATCTAAAATGAAAAAATCAATAGCTAACTTTAACATCCAACTATATATTGCAGAATTAAAGATCAGTAAACCCGAAGTCACTGCAATAAAATATATCCAAAAAAAAAAAAAAAAAAAGGAAAAGAGGAGAAAGGCTTTGAATATTAACCTCAAAGAGACTGACATTAGAAAAATATTTACATCTTTCTGGCACTGTTGGAGTTATTAATAACCATCAACTTTTATAAAAAAATGTAAAACTGAGAATGGGTGATATAATCAAATCAAACATTTTATGAGGCAAATTTATTTGGATTAATTTAAAATTGGATTTGGATTACTTTAAATATGAAAATCTCATGCTCTTGAAATTATTGATGGCTTATGTTTAATGAAATTTATTTTTATTATTAGGAGTATATTAAGCTTCAATATTAAAAACTTATCTTAAAACCTAAGCATCATATATGAATAAAAGCAGGTATGCATTCCATGACCAGACTTAATTGATTCCGGTTATAAGGCTGATTAAAGAAGATTCTACTACTAATAATTTCTTATAGGAATTGCCATTCTTTTGTGTTGGTGATAAACATTTTATTTAATACATTATATTAATACAATTATAATTATGAATTGTGAAATTTTGATAAGAAAAATACCTACATGCCATCTTTCCTTTGATGATGATTCACATTCAAAGTGACCATCTACAGAAATATTTATGTCTTTTGCTTGATATTATATGTTTGCCTCTCTAGATCAATTCTCTGCCCTTCTCCAAAGTAGTCTAGCCCTGGGAAACTGATCTCTATGGATTAAATCCACAAGTTCCCAGCTGCTGGTTTGCTGATCTGTTTTTCAGTATGTAGCTGAATTTGATGATTGAAGGAGTGTGAGGTTGTTATAGTTAACCCTCTTGTTTTCTCTTTGAAGACCTGACATTAATTTTGTGTCTTGACAGAGGATCACTTCTTCTCCACAGTATTCTGTCATATGTGACTTTCTCCTTACACTCAGATTGTGGGAACATCTTCTTTCCTTTGTGCAATCAGCTTAAGAATGGAGACACTGGGGCACCTGGGTGGCTCAGTCCTTAAGCAGCTGCCTTTGGCTCAGGTCATGATCCTGGGGTCCTGGGATTGAGCCCTGCATCGGGCTCTCTGCTCAGCAGGAAGCCTGCTTCTTCCTCTCCCACTCCCCTGCTTGTGTTCCCTCTCTTGCTGTGTCTCTCTCTCTCTGTGTCAACTAAATAAATAAAATCTTTTAAAAAAAGAAAAAAAAATGGAAAGAATGGAGACAGCTTAGCTGCTATTAGTTGGAGGTTACTTAACTATCCTTTGTGTTCCTTGTATCCCATCTTGCGAATTGCAGTTTTTAAGTATCTTCTTTATTCTACCTTGAGTTTGCATTCTGTTTCCTAACTGACATATATTTTTAACTAATTCTGGCAATGTTTTTGATGAGTTGCGGTAGGTTAATCATCTTTTTCTTTATAAATAATGGTACACAATAAAAAGATATTTGAATAACCTTTCATGAAAGTGAAATATTTTAAAGCTCATTTATACACCCAAGTACACATGCCCTTCATTTTACTAAAAGAAGTTCCCATATTACATTTGTATATATTATAATCTATATTAAATGTTGCAGATATTTCACAATTAGTTTATACAAAGAACAAAATGCATCTGAAACTTATACTAATAAGCTAAACTTTCACATGGTTTTCAAATTCTTTCACACCATTGTTATTAGACTTTGAAATAATTCAGAGAGAAATTTTCCAGAAATACGCTGGCAAAAGCTCTCTAAATCAACTGAAATATAATGTATTCATTACTTTATATGGTCTCCTACATGTATTTAGTAAATAGGATGCCCTATTCATTATTATTCCATAACAACACAATACCCTTAACCTACCTTAAAAACAATACACCTTTATTATTGCTGTTCATGACTTATGTGGGTCTAAGAAAGGATTTGAAAAACAACAACAACAACAACAACAACCCTGGTAGTGGAAGAGATAGGGAAGTTTTCCCTAAGGAGGTTATTTGTGAAGTGGATTATAAACTTTAGCCTTGGAAAGGTGCAATTAAAAATAAGTGTATTTATGTTTTTAGATCATGTAACAGTCATTTTACAAAATATAGTCAATAAATATATCATGGCACACATGTTTTGATCTTAGAAACAGTGTAATTAGAATATGTATAAGCATGCAGAATTAAACCAAAACACAGGACTGAAGCAACTTCATTTAAAAGTCAAGGATTTGCAATAAATTGTCGTAGGACATTGATAATGAACATAAAAAAATATTTTGTGTGCTAAGAAAAGCGTTTTAGCTAGCTTTAGAATATTGTTTAATTCTCATCATAGCTAAATAATGTGTTTACTTGTTTGTCTGCATTATTCAATAATTTCAATATTGGACTGCAGTTAATTTCACAAAGTCAATAATAAGACAAATGGCGGCAAAAATATTTTTTCTCTTAGCTATCAAAAATGGCAGGAACAAACCTTAGAGGGAATTAAAATCCAGACTTACTTTAACATCGATTTTGATGGTAAATATTCATTTTTAAGCATAAATTATTATAAATTTGATTAATATAATATTTCCTGCTTGTGCATAGACTAGTAACATATATTAATTACTTTCAAGACTGAAATAAAAATAGTTAGTTGAAATATCCCTTTCATGTGATCCTGTTCTTTAATCACACTGACTCTGTTCACATAGAACAATTAATTACAGAATAATTCTAACGTGATGTTTTACACTTTACATTTAACAAAAGGATCCACAGTATGAAGTTCAGTCCTTAATTAAATATTAAAGGTCATAGATGGCACTTAAAAATGATGTTTTGAGCATGAGTTTATTTATTTTTCTCTTTGAAACCCTATTAAAATCACCATGGGGATGAAGAAAAAATATATAATATACAATGATTTTTTAAAGGTAATAGAAGAGATCTTATCAGATGAGCTCTGCTAACCAACTATTGGATGTTACAAACCTGATGAGATTGTTTCCTTTCCAAATAAAATAGCTTATAGCACACAGTGTCTTCCACTGAAGACAAAATAATAAGTAGATATAAGTAGATATAATTTGAGCATAAGGCATCAGAGTAGTGTTAAAACAATAAAACTAAAGGGGGGCTAATATTACTGATAATAGAATTATTTTGAAATGATAAGTGTATCTTTTTTGTTTTTAGAAAGTATTTTAGTTTTTATTTTATTTTATTTATTTTTTAAAGAGAGAGAGAGTGTGAGTGGCAGGGGGAGGGGCAGAGGGAGAGGGAGAGAGAGAATTCCAAGCAGGCTCCACACTTAGTAGCCTGACACAGGGCTCAATCTCACAATCCTGAGATCATAACCTGAGCTGAAATCAAGAGTCCAATGCTTAACCGACTGAGCCACCCAGACACCCCATGGTGAGTGTGTCTGATGGATTCTAAACACGTATGGGGCAGAAAGTTGGAAACTTCAACCAAAAATCTCTTAGGGACAAGGTAAGGATTTTCTTATTCTCCTACTCCTGAAGAGGGAAAAGATTTGAGTTCAGAGCCTAACAGAGAGACATTAGATTCTGCCAGTGAACAAATCAAGCTTTCGATAAAATTGGCATAATAATCTGATCTAGGAGCAGAACTAAAGAAGACGACGACGACTCAGCATTCTCAACTATGTCAGCTAGTGTCAACTTAGCTTTTATCAAAAGAAATAATTTAATGAAGAAAATAATATTTTGAAATCTCCAGATTTCTGAAGGAAAGTAATTACAACTCATTTATCCTAAGTTAAAATAACTTGTTTTTTAAAGATTTTATTTATTTATTTGACAGACAGAGATCACGAGTAGGCAGAGAAGCAGGCAGAGAGAGAGAGGGAAGCAGGCTCCCTGCTGAGCAGAGAGCCCGATGCGGGGCTCAATCCCAGGACCCCGGGATCATGACCTGAGCCGAAGGCAGAGGCTTTAACCCCCTGAGCCACCCAGGCGCCCCTAAAATAACTTTTAATGTGTAGGCAAAAGATATATCTTAGATAAACAACAAGTGAAAGAAATTTTGTTTTAGAACTGCAGTAAAAACTTACTAAAAAGAGTTTGTAAACCTGAAGGAAAACTGTACAAGACAGAATTAAGACTCAACAGAAGTAAATACAGAAGTAAATAAAGCAACAAAAAGCAAAATTCTAATGAACTATATGAATGCTGGTGATTTTAAAACAATAATCATAAAGACTTGTAGGTGAAGGTCAATGTAAAAGTAAAATGGATGACAACAGTTACATGAAAAATGGGAAGTGGAAAGACAGAGCTAAAATGTCAAAAGTTTTCACTTTTTTTTTTTTTTTTTAGTGGCTTAAAAGAACAACATCATTCACTTTGCTTAAAAAATTGCAATTTGGGGGGCACCTGGGTGGCTCAGTGTGTTAAAGCCTCTGCCTTCGGCTCAGGTCATGGTCCCAGGGTCCTGGGATCGAGCCCTGCATCGGGCTCTCTGCTTGGCAGGGAGCCTCCTTCCCCCTTTCTCTCTCTGCCTGCCTCTCTGCTTACTTGTGATCTCTGTCTGTCAACTAAATAAATAAAATCTTTAAAAAAAAAATTGCAATTTGGGCAAGGCTCTTAGGGAAGTACATTTCTGCTTGACAGTATCAACAGGGGCAGCTCAAAGTCTGAGGGTTGCAACATCATAAGGCTCACTCATTTATATATCTTGTGGTTGATCTCGGATATTGCTTTTAGACATTACCTGGTGGTGTTGTGACCTCTCTATGTGGCTTGGGCTTCCTCACAACATGATGGCTGAGTTCCAGGGGGGAGGTACAAAATGGCTGCTTTCCCCCTCCCTTTCAAATCTCCTAAATGTCTCCCTTGTTGCTCACTCTAATGGAAACATACAATAAAAGAAATTCTAGCCTAGCTAGGTTAACGTATTGCAACACAACTCAATGCCCAATCCACATTCACTAATCAACAACAGTGCACCAATTAGTTTTCTCTACTAGCACTATTCAGGTTGATCTCTGTTCGGATTTTCCAAGTCTTTTCTGCAGTTTTTTTTTTTAATTATTGTATTTTATTTCATTTTATTTTATGTTAGAGAGAGAGAGTGAGAGAGTGAGGAGGGACAGAAAGAGAGAGAGAGAGAGAGAGTTGAAGAGAAGTAATCTGAAGCAGACTTAGCACTGAGCACAGAGCCCCTTCCCAGGATCATAAGATCATGACCTGAGCTGAAATCAAGAGTCAGATGCTTAACCAACTGAGCCACCCAGGTGCCCCACTTTCATAGTTGTTGAGTTGAGTAATTAATTAGAATTAAAGTTTTAGAGATGGTTTGTAGATTAGGTTTCTTTCTGAAACTTGATTTTTTCCCCCCATGGGAAGAAAAATGACTGCCCAAGAGAAGTTTTAGTCAGTGGTGCCCAAAGTTATACTCCTCATTCAAGATAAACTGAGAAGCAATGTAGGCCTTTTATTCTCTTCCCAGAAATACATAGAGTGATGCATAAGCATATTCTAGAAATGCAAGACAATTAATATGTCATACTTCCTTTTTCAAATTCAAATATCAGATAATCCTGAGAGCTGTCCCTAATAGGCAATGGTCATGACTAAAGCCAGAGTTATAGACCTCTATTAAAGTCTCTATATAGATGAGTCCAGGCTGAAATTGAAATTCCAATTCTGCTAGCAGTTGATATAGAGTTACTTGTCAAAATCTCTTAGATACTATTTTTTAAAAATTGGTGAGGTTATTACCTAATAAGCACTTATTCATCACTGGAGAAATCCAAAATATTAGAAACACAGTGAAAAATAGTTTGACATTTTTTTAAAATATTTTATTTATTTATTTGTCAGATAGAGAGCACAGGCAGACAGAGTGGCAGGCAGAGGCAGGGAGAGAAGCAGGCTCCCTGCCAAGCAAGGAGCCCGATGCGGGACTCGATCCCAGAATGCTGGGATCATGACCTGAGCTGAAGGCAGCGGCTTAACCAACTGAGCCACCCAGGCGTCCCAGTTTGACATTTTTTTTTATGTAAACATACTCTACTATATGATCCAGCAATTCTACTTCTAAGTATCCACCCATGATAAATGAAAAAAGAAAAAAAAATCCTATAAAGGCCAATAGGCAAAGAGCAGCTCCAAACAAGAACAGCCCAATGTCTTTCAAACAATGAATAGATGAACAAAATGTAGCATATCCTTAAAACTGAAAACTTCTCAGGAGTAATAATGATTTAAGTCTATTAAATTTAAAAAATATATAAATGAATCTCAAAAGTAGTGTAATAGGAAATAAAATTAAGACACAAAAGACTACATATAATATGATGCCATTTATATAAAATTCTGTATTCATAGATTGATAGTTGTCTGAGCTGAGGATATGTGATGTAAAGATCTAAAGTATAATGGATCTGTTGCTGATGACAGCATGTTGAAAAACTTGATTATGGTTGTAATTTTAAGAATTTATGGGTTTTGCATTTACCAGAACTCATCAAATTGTACACTTAAGTTGCATGATTGTATAATATGTAAAATTTTCCTACAAACGAGCCTTATGAAAGTAGTACAATTTATATTATGCACATATACCCTAATGATGGTTCACTAGCTTAAAATCAATCTCAATATATGTGATCAATAAGTCAGATATTTTTTATACTATTGCAAAAGGCATAAAATCAGCAGATACTGATGATGACTGAAAACAGAAAATATATGGTCACATTTAATTCTCATGAGTCTTTTGAAAATTGTGTTATTGTTATACCCATTTAACAAATGATTAACCTAAAGCATCAAACAATTAATTAATTTGTCCAATGTTGCACAGCAACAAGTGAGAATGATCTCCTGTGTCCCATGATCCTGATCCTAGGATTCATGCTCTACTTTATAGCAATAAGCTGTTTCCTCATTATCTAACAATGGTCCCATCATGCATAAAGTAGAAGAAAAGAACAATGGCACAATATTAGAAGGATGTAAAAACCACCAGTAAAGGGATGTTTATTTACTCAGAATCAAATAAATTAAGAAAACAACTGACATTTCGTTATTACAGAAAGCCCCATTTTCTTCCATTCTCCCTTATTGTGCATTCCTTTGAGGGATGACTTTTCTTTTCATCTTGCGGATGTGACTATAATAAATATATCAGGGAAGAAAATAGACAGCCTTATAAGGAAACTTCACCTAACTATAAGATTGAGACTGTTTACAAAATAATACAATATCAATTTTATCCTTCATATTGAATGAGATAACATTTTTGTAAGTAAATTTTAACTTTGTAATGCCGCTGTATGCTGGAAGAAGGTCATTTCCTTAATATATTTATATCAATGTTACTTTGAAAAAGTACATAGCAAAGGAAATTCAAAATACGCTGTTGAGTCCCTTTGTATAGTCAAACATAAGTAGTAATTCCAATAGATGCAGGTGATATGATGCACTGCATCCCTCTGTACATCACGAATAACAGCTGTAGGTCAGAGAGCTTTTAAAATGATTGCCATTTACAATGACATGGATGGAACTAGAGGGTATAATGCTGAGCAAAATAAGTCAATCAGAGAAAGACAATTATATGATCTCCCTGATATGAGGAATTTGAAAGGCAGAGTGGGGGCTTTGGGGGCTAGGGAGGGAAAAAAAATAAAATAAGATGGAATCAGGAGGGAGACAAACCATAACTCTTAATCTCACAAACTAACAAACTAAGGGTTACTGGGAGGAGGGGGAGTGTGGAGAGGGTGACTGGGTTATGGACATTGGGGAGGGTATGTACTATGGTGAGTGCCATGAAGTGTGTAAGACTGATGATTCACAGACCTGCACCCCTGGGGCAAATAATACATTATATGTTAATAAAAATAATTTAAAAAATAAAAAGAATGTGTGTTGCTATTGGAAATTTAATTCCTGTTCATAAAACTTTTGGCAAAAATATTCACATAAGTTTTGATGAAAAGTTTCAAAAATTTGTAACATTATTTTTTTTCATTATTGCTTTCTATTTTACTAGACCTCATTTGCATCACAATATCTCAAGCCAAGTAGATCTGATGATGAGAATCCAAGAGCATATACATTTAACAAAATAACACTTTCACCTCACAATATCCAATAAAATCTTAATTTACTTTAAAATGTCTCCACTTCTTTATTCACCCATATGAAAGTACATTGAATTAGAACAATCCAAGGGCTTGATAACAAGCAATAAACCAGCTTTAGTAGGAATATTTTTCAGAAACAAATATGAATAAAACTAAATTATTTGAAAGCAATAGATACTCTAGAGGATTAAGATGATTTACACAATTTAGGCAAAATAACAATACGAGTTTTGAAAAGTAAATGACTACACCTTGAATATAAATTTTCTTTTTAAAAATGTTTGTTCAGGAAAACATTTGACATTTTTATCAATTTATGAGCCTTTAGTTCAAAGTTTTTAAAATAACACTACATCCAAGGAAACTTTAAATAGAAAGATATATCAGAAATGCTGCATAGTCATAAATTTATCTCTGAATTGGTATTTTTTATCATATTCACCAGCTGAAAGAGTGCTTTAATGTTTTATTTTGACACCATCACTATTTAAGTCCAAACTATAAATTCTAAATAATTGTCTTCAAAGTTTCAAGCTCAAAACCATTTTCCAAGCTTCATAACATCATTATGTTTTCTACATCAGTGTCGTTCTATGTGATATTTCCATTATCTTATTCCTTTTTGCATTCTTCTCCCCAGTTATTAATTTACCTATTTATTACTTTGTTGCAGAATTTACTTCAGAATATTGGAGAATTTTAACTTCTAATCCCATTTATTTAATTTTTTAAGAGATTTTATGTATGTATGTATGTATGTATGTGTGTGTGTGTGTGAGAGAGAGAGAGAGAGAGAAGAAGAAGAGTGAACACAAGGGGAGGAGGTAGAGACACTTTTCTAAAACACTGAGGCAGCAGATTCAGGGACCTCTGTTGTATAACTCTCATATAGGAGTTTGTATAATTAGAGGCTTCTGAGCTTTGTTATCCAGAGATTTCTGGGCCCTTAGTTTGTGATATAATTTTCTATTGTCTTTCTGAATATTTTGTAGGAAAACAAAACTAATTAAATTAATCAGAGTATTAGGTAAACATATTTTTTTAATTTTTTTAAAGATTTTATTTATTTATTTTTTAGAGAGATCGAGAGAGAGCTAATGAGCACAGGCAGACAGAGAGGCAGGCAGAGGCAGAGGGAGAAGCAGGCTCCCCACCAAGCAAGGAGCCCGATGTGGGACTCAATCTCAGGACGCTGGGATCATGACCTGAGCCAAAGGCAGCTGCTTAACCAACTGAGCCACCCAGGCATCCCAGGTAAACATATTTTTATCTAATCATATCAATCTCCCAAGTTAAGAAAAGAGGATAGTTAGCACTTTAATCTTAATCTCTCATATTTCAAGGACAAAAAGAGGAATTATCTCTCATAGGAACATACACACAAAAATGCACTATAAATTATAGGCACAATCACTAAATTAATTTGACATCATTATTTGTTTCAATAGCAATAAAATAAAAATAAAAATTGAAAATGTATTGCAAGGGAAAAAATAAAAAAATGTAATTGCCTTAAGAAAATAAAAATATGCTTAATACAAAATAAAATATTATGTGATCTCTGATTTCCCACTTACCTTCCTCATAGAGCTTAAAGTGTTCTTCACATAACTAAATAAGTATTCATTTGGTGAAGTATCCTTTAGTTTTTACACGGAAGTTACAGAGATAACAGTGTATCATAAAATAAGATTCTAAAGCCAAAATAAAAGATCACTAAATCTCTGACCAGAGCTGTGTTCTTAAACAAAGTTAGCTGAGTAATTACTCATATTTTCGCTGCTCTAATACTACATATACAAGTGTACACACTCTCTCTCTCTTTCACATAAACACACACACATCCAACACGTGCATGTAATTTTATTTATTTATGTATTTATTTATTTTAATTTATGTGAACTTTATATGGATCTATTTTGTGTTGTGAAAAATAAAATGTCTAAGTTTCTAAGATTGAACCTAAATATTAGATTAATTGCATTCAATTAATTCAAATAACTGCATTCAAATAAATACAATATGAAGTTTTTGATTATTTTCCAGTCATTTTTGTACTGTCCTACAACAGAGAATTTTTTTCTTTAAACAGTTTGCATTATTCCTGAACTTAATTTTTGACTAAACCTTATTGGTCTGATTAAGTCTCTTACATCTTTATAGAGGAGGTAAAATAAATCTAACATTTTTTATAAAAAGTGAAATGAGACCACGAAAACTCTCTATTATTCATCCATTCAAAAATTGTTTGTTAGGAACATTATCTGTAACAAGCAGAGTGAATGTCATTGCCAAAGAAATTTATTTTATTAATCTTAATACTTCAAAATAAAGCAAATATGTGTGTGCATACTTTTATTTAATTTTGCTAAGTAGAGAAAAAATAAAGGTAGAATGACTTGGCAAGGAAAATCCAGAAAATTTAGTGGATGCAGTTAAGGTAAAAGTCTTGGTCAGTATGTTGGGTCCATAATCAAAGGAGCGAGACTGATACAAAGGGAATGTCAAGCAAAGCTTTATTTTGTGCCAAGCATTGAGAATCAAACTGACCGGCCAGGGCCATCTCTTACAAAGAGGCGACCCCCCCTTGCCTTACAGACTAACTTTTATAGAGCAAAGGCCATGTGGTTGAGCCTGGCCACACACAGGTGGCTAATGAGATTGCAATACACAGAGAAAGCTGCACAGTCAGGCTACATACATCACACATAAGTGACCAGTTGAAATATAATTTACCTTATAGTAGACATTTGATCTAGCCTATCACCTTGGTCAGAATTAGTGCCCAAAAGGTGGGGCCCACACTCCTTGGTAGCTAGGGAGACATTATGGGTGTCCCACTGATTGGATGTCTCCACCTGGCCTGACCCGCCCTTGTATTTGGGCTTTGTTACCTGGGACTGATTTCCTGGACTTGCTTTTAAGTAAGTCCCCTGGCAGGGGTGGGGGGGAGGGTCAGTTTAAGTTTTACTACATAAACAACAAAGTGGCTGTTCAACCAAAATGGAGCCATTTTGGCTGAATAGGCCCTTACATTCCCCCTTAGTCAAACATTTGACTTTTAGCCAATTCTATGCCCCCCTTTTAAGGGCTGCCAGACTGTTTTAATGACTCCAGTGTGATTTACCCAGAAATAGCATTCCTCTCCTAGGGCTATGTAGAGCCCCCCTTTTTCTAGAAATTGTATGTCAGGCCCTAATTGTCTATATGTCCCACCTATACTTTGACAATAGGAGCAACAATGAACTCAAGGAACCCATTGTTTTTGAGTCTTAGCTTTAGCCCACAATTGGCAGGGTCCATCAGCAGTGGCATCCATCTCTGGGGGACATCTTCATCCTCGGCTTGTTTGATGTGACCTGTGTGAATCCAGGCTGTGAAGCCCTCAACTTCCAACACTGTGGGGGTTCTTTCTCCCTACTTGCCTGGAGCGCTGGGGCCGGTAGGCACAATGTAGTTTCCAATTAGTGCCTGCAGCCTTGGCCAATGCCTATGAGACCAAACTGGCAAATGCAGGGCCATTGTCTGACCCAATTGCGAGAGGTAACCCAAACCTCTAGTTGCTTTTTGGCTACCACTCCTGCCATCTCATGTTTGGCAGGAAAAGCCTCTACCCAGCCTACCGTCCCTATAGATGTTGGCGATCTTATCCTTGGCCATCTGCAGTGCCGTGGGGAGTGCAATTAACTCCACTTTGTGCCGAGGTTCCATGCAGCAGGGCTGTCATCCAGAGTTCCTGCTCAGGAACAACCACTGCAGCCCCCGCATACCTCTTTCCATCAACCATGTAGCTGCTTCCGTCTGTGAACAAAGTCATCTCCGCATCTGGGAAAGGAGTGTCTCTAAGATCTGGTCTTATTCCTGTGACCTGGGTTCTCACAATTGCGTGGGTGGTCAGCCAGCTCCTCTGGTAGGAATGTGGCTGGATTTAGCACCGCCAGGTGCCAGAAAGTCACTTTTGGTTCATTGAGGAGGGCCTGATACCCTTTCACTTGTGCATTTGTCATCCACCAGTCTGGTGGAGTCCAGAGAAAGCCCTCAATAGCGTGAGTGGTGGTCAAGATGAGGTTTTGACCCAAAGTCAATTTACTTGCATCCTTGACCAGGAGGGCCATGGCAGCAATTCTGTGGAGGCAAGAGTGGGAGAACCCAGCTGCTACTCGATCTAGTTTCATGTTAAGATGGGCTACTGGCCTTTGCCAAGGCCCCAGAGTCTGAGTCAAAACTCTTTTGGCCACCCCTGCCTTTTTATCCATATACAAGTGGAAGGGCTTGGTAACATCTGGGATGACCAATGCTGGGGCATTCAGTAAGGCTGTTTGTAATTCCCGAAATGCTCCTTCTGCCCCAGATGTCCACTCTACCATAGTGAGTCCTTCCTTAGTCAGTTTGTAGAGAGGTTGGGCAACCTCTGCAAACCACGGTGTCCAAAGCCTGCAGTAGCCCACCGTCCCAAGGAACTCCCTCATAGAGATCAAAGCCTAAATAAGTGGCATGGCTCTGACAAAGCTGTGTTTTCTTTGCTGACACCTGATACCCTTTTCCTGCAGAGTCTGTAAAAGAGCTTTCGTCCCCCTCAAGCAAGACTCATAGTCCTCAGTGGCTATTTCTGCTATTCCCGCTAACTCAGTCAGATTCTTCCCTTCAAATTCTTCAATTTTCTGAAATTTCCTCCTTATATCTGGGGCTGACTGAGTGGCGAAAGTAAGAGCTATCGTGCAACTTCTCTGAAGTTTACCTAAAGTTGTCTAGCTTAGGTAAACAAACATTTAAGGATAGCCAAATCTAGAATTTAACATCCATAAAGGTGTGTTATTAAAACATAATTTTCTCTCTAAAATACCCCTCATTTCCAGAGATAGGACTAATTCATTTGAAAAACAAGTCCAGTTTTAACATACTTGGCCTAATTATTCACATAAGCTCAGCAAGAACAGTGAGTGATCATATAGATCTTTTAGAATCTGCTTTGTTGGAACTTCTTGTAAGGAATCTCTAGGTTGAACTTTTAGTAGCCTCTCCAGGCCAGAAGCCAAGCTGCGTAGTTGCCATCAGACATGCCTGCAATACCTGTCGGTTTGGGTGAATTCTTCTTCGTGAGGTACCCACACCTGCCAGGAAGTGACATTCTTTTCTCACCTGGTGAGGCTGCTGGGAACTCTGTAAGCAAGGTATCAGGCCAACAGTTCCAAGGAGCTTTACGGCTCCAGGTTTTATAAAGTCAACCTTAGTTCCTTTAGGCTGTCTGGTCATAACTGATTCTTTTCAAATATGACATTCCAGTCAAAATCTTGGTAAAATAACCAGTGTTTCCAATGGTGTCCTGTTACAAGGAGAACAGATTCTTATTGAACTTACGCAAATGACTAATTGCCATGAAAGAAAGAATACTTGCTGAGACCTTGAGTTTCAGAGGGTTCAGATAGAGAGAAAGATTTGAATGCCTTGATTTGTTTACAAATGACTACTTTTACATCTCTGTAAGTTATAGATAACTTAAGAAAAATTTTCCCTAATCTGGAAGAGCAGACATTACAGAACCAGTAATTGTTTAAAATAAGACAAAACATTAAGAAACACAACATTACAGTCTTTCCGTTCATCTAGTCCCATGTTGCTAATTCTGGTTTAGTCTGAATGCACCTCTTACTTCTGGAAATTCTTACCCATTTCTGTTCCAGGATTTTAATATATCAAAGACCTGTATTTGTCCTGAAAGTCTCCCATATGAATTTCCTTTAAGGCGGGATTCACTTTACAAGAGAATTAAAACAATTACAAATGCCAAAAACTCAGAATAGATATGGTTAAATATCAAGTGATGACCCTATCAAAACATTAAAACTTTAGGAAATGTATAGAACCTCTAGAGTAGTTACAGCATTTACCCAAATGTAACCCAAGGTTTATCATTGGTTTAGTAGTGATTTCCAAGTAACTTAGCATATCAAGGAAAAGCCTTGTGAGTCAAAGAGATCTCATTTCCAATTCTGGGCAGGGGAAGAGAAAAACATTTACATTTTTAGAAAATCCCAATCTCTAATGAAGACTAAGTATTAACCTATTGTGAACTGTTACAACAGAATTCTTATTCTTATTTCAATTATGGTGTGCTTGAACTCTTTCAGTAACAGGAATTTACTCTATTCATGATGGTATCTTCTGTTCTAAGATATCAATAAAAATTTGAACTTTTTTCTTTGCTTTATCTTGAACCTAAGTGTCCCCAAAACTTCCCATCTGACAGTTGTTTGCTTTGATAGAGAAAATATTGAATATTTAAGCCAAACTACAGATCTTTGTATATTTGAAAATAACACCAATATCCCTTCTTTCTCAAAGTGTAACGAGGTCTTTCAAATTCATTACATGATCATATTCTGAATTTTCATCAGGATTGATCAATTCTAAACTTTATGTCCCTATCAAAGCATGATTCCCGGAACATTTCATATCAGATAAAATTATATTGAAAAACTAAATTAAAGTTAGCAGTTCCAAAATTTTGACTAATTAATTTGGACATTTTTCAACATTCTGATTATATTTTGCTTATTTAAGCATCATAGAGTTTCCAAAGGCCTATGCAAATTGGCATGTGGATTAGAACACTAATTTTCAAACCTAAATTTGAACTTCTATTGGATTATATTTACTTCAATAGGAAGATGCTGTGGTTCTAGTCTTTCTTTAAAAGAAGGAAAATATTACAAATGTACATATAAATCCGTTTATCTTGAGCGCTGCCTACATTAGATATGACAGTCATGTTACTTCACTGAACTTTTAATCATCGCACGGAGAATTGCTCAGTACATTCTGCATCTGTTAGTTTCGGAAATTCTAAATTGCTAACCCTGCTAATATGATTTGCCTTTATCTGTGTCTGCATCAATAAGAGACACGTGGAGATCATGCCTGTTCTGAAGGAAAATAAGGGAATTTCATCAGATTCTCAGATTCTCCATCAGATATTACATTCTACCATAAATTCTGTAAGTTATGCAACTTAAAAATATATTTCATGTATGTTTCTGAAACATAAGTTTTGTAAACGATTTGTTAAATTAAAAAAAATACACATTTTTTTTTCCTGGTGTAATCAAGTATTAATTTCAAAACCTGAGTTTTAAAGTGTTGTGAACTTAAAATCTTACAAATTTATCTTGAAGTGTTATGAATATATAATCTTATAAATATAAAAACTGTGTATGATTGTAACTGAAACTTGTTCTTTAGTGAATTGGTGGAGATCATTCACTATTGTTCTTCCTCAGTTGCAATTAGGCAGACATAGCAGCTCAATACACATTGTTCTCTCCCAGCCTGTTATCATCTCTTACCCAGATCAAGACAGTAGCTTTCTAACTGGTTTCCATGCTTCAAGGGTTGCTTCAAATTCCTTCACCTTTCTAAAGCATAAAGCTAATAGGTCATTTCCTTGCTTAAAATGAATCAGTGATTTCCTATCTCCTAGAACACAACGTCCTAGTATTCTAGCAGAATGTCTAGCATTCTGTCCGAAGTGTGACAGGACCAATTTTGGCCACATTTACAGTTCATCTAACAAGATGGGCCAAGCTACCTTTGATTGAATCATTCTTGTATCCCATGATGTTAATTAACCTGAAATAAGAAGGCCATTTCCATCAGTTATAATGCATCCTATTGCCTTCCTGTTCTTTCACATTTAATTTCAATATTCTCATCCTCTCTCTCTGCCTGACTCCCTCTTTTACTCCCTCCCTATGTCCCTCTGTTCCTCTCTCAAGCTCTCTCTCTTTGCATATAAATATATGTATGTACATATATATTCACATATATGTGCAAATGTGCAAATACACACACAAGACAGAGGGAGAGAGAATTTCCTATAAGTATGTGTTAAATAGCATATATTCTGGTCTTATTCAGAATCACTCCCTTATTAGAAGACAAAGTCTATAATTTCCAAAACATATCTCTTCATGTCTCTGAAATCCAATGATTTTTCAACATTTTCATGAAAACAATAATGTTGAAATGCACAGCAAGTGTTTTGCAGTATATTCATTGCCTAGTATTCTTCTGGTCTTCTCTTTTACTCATCATTAACTCCTGTTGTAGCTACATTTGCTCTGTTTTATTTCAAAATGCTTAGGGTGAATATTTGTTCCATTTGCCAATTAAATTCTTACTTTACACTTGTTTTGTCATACTGCATGGTATAACATCTGACCTGAATATATTATTTTTGAATGAAAAACACTCATTACTAGTTGTTTAAAGAATAATCTAAGATGGGTTTAGTAAGCTTGTACTTCATATCACCAGTCTCTGCCATAACCCTGTCCAGTATTGTATGCATATGTAGGGAGAAGAGGCCTCATTTTAACATATATACATCCTACAGACCATGAAAGAGGACTCATCTTTTTTTTTTTTTTTTTTTTTTTCTCAGAACTGTTAAATACAATTTAGATAGAATCTATAATATTTCTCTTTTACTTCCTGGCCAGATAAAATGAGTTTGAAGCAAATGGCTAGGACCAACTCCTCTTCTCAAATTGTGGTGGAAATATTTGATGCAGTCACCCTTGCAAGCCACTTGGAATACTAACCAGCTGAGTCTTGGTCCCCACAGTATGTCACAGACTGTAGCATGCTGGAAGCTGTGTGGCAGCCAGTTGGTGTCCTCAGTGGGAAACATGGGAAACTATGAGTTTGATAAACTTGCTATTCCTTCAAGAAATGGACAGTATTAAATACTGCTGTAGAGGGCAGAAAAGGAAGTCTGATTATTCTTATTCTGTACATATAAATATGCACATCATATAAATCTAAACTATTTTATTGTTAGTAATTCTTTGTAAATTTAACAATAAACTTTCTCAGTATTGAGCCAGATAGAAAAATTACATATTTAATGAAAAGTAATTATTGAATTTACATTTTTTTAGAAAGTTAATGATAAAGATGTGATGAATACAAATTATTTGTCAAAATTTACCATCCAACTGGGGCACCTGGGTGGCTCATTCAGTTAAACATTTACCATCCAACTATGAGTTATAGTGCTATCACTGATAACATGAATACTAGAAGAAAATAGAGTTAAAGAAAAATTGGCATCTGCATAAAGATATGACAATATTTTCAGTTGCATGAAGTGTGCACATTCACATACAAATAATTAAAAAAAATTGGGAGGGAGACAAACCATAAAAGACTCTTAATCTTACAAAACAAACTGAGGATTGTTGGGGGGTGGGAGGATAGGGACAGGGTGGTTGGGTTGTGGACACTGGGGAGGGTATGGGCTATGGTGAGTGCTATGAAATGTGTAAACCTGATGATTCACAGACCTGTATCCCTGGGGCAAATAATACACTGTATGTTAATAAAAATAATTTAAAATTTAAAAAAAGACATATATATTACTGTGTCTATATATATTACTGTGATTGTAGCTTTTCATGAGGTCAAATGATCACTCTTTTAAATTATTTTCACTAATTAAACTAATTTCACTAATTTCAAAAACAAGTTTCTGTGGTATGTTTAATAAACATATGAAATTAAAGTGCAATTTCATTTTTTACAATTACTAAATTTAATTATTAAATTAAATTGCATAATTTAATTACAATGTTAATTTTAACTAACTCATGCCAAAAAAAAAGTTAAAGAATAAAAGGAATATGATCTGGAGAAATTCTGAACTTTCTTAGAAACATACTAAAGAGACAAAGTTCAGAGGTAATAGTTATTTTGCTCTCCACTATAAAGCAGTTCATAATTTCGGAAAAGTCCATAGCGCCTACATCATTATTATTTGACATCTAAATATCATCCAACAATATTTTGTCCTTTGGCAGATGTCATAAAATATAGGTATCCCCATGATTTAATTTTAGAAAATCAATTTAAAGTACCAAACACACTGAGAAAAATTGAAGAAATGTACAACCTTAAACACCACAGGAAATCATAGACACAATATTCTTTAATTAAATAATTTAAATATGCATTGTAAAAATATCTAGGATCTAAGTAAGAGAGATGATGCTTCTTTTTTTTTTAAGATTTTATTTATTTATTTGACACAGAGATAGAGATATCACATTTAGGCAGAGTGGCAGGCAGAGGGAGAGGGAGAAGAAGACTCCTGCTGAGCAGAAAGCCCTATGCAGGACTTCATCCCAGGATTCTAAGTCTGAGACCTGGGCCTGAGGCAGATGCTTAACTGGCTGAGCCACCCAGGCCCCGAGATGATGACAACTCATATCTCGGTCAAATATATAAAAGCATCAACAAAGTACAGAATCGCAAAAGAATTAAGAACAAAAGATCGTCTTTCTGACTAAGATTCACTGATGGGTATGACAGTCTGAGCATTCTGCCACAGTCTGTTATGGATTAGAAAAGCCTAATATGAAAGTTTTTAGATAATTTTACAAGTAGATCATCTAATTACCTGCAACTATATCTTCATGATGTCAAAGCAAAGGAACAAAAACAAAAAAAAATAATTATTTGATTATATAAAACATCTTATTTGATGTTCTTTATTACCTTCATATAAGGAAAACTGCATGAATAAATGCAGATTTGGAGGAAGGCTTTACTGTATTTAAATCGAATAAGCTCAATGTTTTTGTTTTGCCATTCTTTAGTTTTCTAGCCTTTAATAGGTTTCACTTATGAATTAGCAGCCCAGTGGTTCATGTTTAATTAATTATATCTTCAAATAAATTTTGAATCTTAGTTAATTTATAATTATTATATTAATTTCAAATAATGGTAGTACTCATTCATTCTAACCACTTTTTAAAGCTTGCATTTATGTATAAAATGACATGTCATAAATGATATTTAATATAATGCCACTTAAAGACTTGAGTGAGATCACAAGTAGGCAGAGAGGCAGGCAGAGAGAGAGGGAAGCAGGCTGCCTGCTGAGCAGAGCCAGATGTGGGGCTCGATTCCAGGACCCTGAGATCATGACCTGAGCTGAAGGCAGAGACTTAACTCACTGAGCCACCCAGGTGCCCCAATACTTGAGTGTTTTGATGAAGTCTCTAGTTTATTTTATAAAGATATGTAGAGATAAGATACCTAACCATTTCAGGAAGTTATATAACATCTCAATACCTTGAGTTATTACCTTAACATAAAATTCTGAAATGTCAAACCAAATTTAAGGGAACACCCTACAACAAATTTTACTAAATTTTTAAAAGATTTATTTATTTATTTATTTAAGAAAGAGACAGATTACGAGTGGTAAGGGGAAGCAGAGGACGAGAGAGAAAAACTGAAGTGGACTTCATGCTAAGTGTGGAGCCCTATGTGGGGTTTCATCTCAGAACCCTGAGATCATGACCTGCACCAATACCAAGAGCCAGGTACTTAATCAACTGTGTCATGAAGGCATCCAAATTTTAATAATTACTTTAAGAATAAAACAAGATATAGGCACAGTCATAGTGTTTCTTTTTAAAAGGGGTTTAATCATTCAGATAAAGCTTCTTAACTGTCTCATTCTCCCACACTAAGAACTGTTTAATTTTCAAAGTGACACTAGCTTTTACCTATGCTTAAGGAACATGATTTTCAGAAATTTCCAAATACCATTCCTCTGGAAAGAATACCAGGGCTCCTTGGAGAAATGAATAGCTTCTGCTGGGGCAGAAAATTTCCAAGTTGAGCCTCGAACATATTGTACCCAATGGTAAGGAAATCCTCAAAGACCAAGTCAAATGTGCACAGATATTAACTTGAAGAGATTTCCACTTAACAAATCTAGAACAATTTGACCATCAAAGTAGCAATTTTAGAATGTAATTCACTGAATAAAACAGGATTCCATGGGTTCTTACTGATAGAAATCAACAAATAAAGAAATCAAGAAATAAATGGGAGAGGAATAAAAGCTTTTTTTCTTACAGGTAAATAACAGTCCTTAAATGTAGAAGGGATTAGGGAAAGAGGAAACCACTGTAAGACTGGTAACTGTCATGCAGATGACTGATTTCATCTGGACTCATTAACAGGTTATATTAAAGCGGTTTTGTGGAGGCTTGATGAGTAAGAGATATAGGTATAGACTCAAAGTATCTTTCTGCCAAATATTTAATACAAGCAAGAAAAAATGGGGGTTTTATTGTTGAGAAACTTGGCAGAAACTGCAACATTGGTCTAGGGATATGTCAATATTGTTTATCCCCTAATTTGATATGTCAATATTGTTTATCCCCTAATTTGATGTACTCAGAAGAACACTCTATCATTGACTGATGTTGCATTCTTTCCAGGAAAGCATGGGCTGAGTCTGAACAAGACTAAATATCAGCCTACAAACAAAATAATTTCAAAATAAATTGTGAATGAAGGATAATCAAAATTTTATTATTAAAGAATTATTGGAAGGGCTAGCTCACACATAAGTGACCAATTGAGTTACAATTTATCCTATAATAGACATTTGAACTACACTATCACCCTGGTCAGAATTGGCACCCAAAGGGCAGGGTCCACACACCTTGGTAGCTAGGGAGACAGTGTGCGTGCTTCACTGATTGTATACCTCCACCAGGCCGCACCCACCCTTGTATTTGGGCTTTGTTACCTGGGACTGGTTTCTGGGACTTGTTTTTAAGTAAGTCCCCTTCGGGGAGCGGCGGTGCCTTGAGAAGGGGGGGCAGGGACAGTTTAAGTTTTACTGCATAAACACCACAATGGCTATTTAACCAAAATGGAGCCGTTTTGGCTAAATAGGCCCTTACACATTAAAGTAAAAATAATGAAATTCCAACTGAAAATCTATAATTAATTAGTGCAACCTTATTTTTAATAGCTATTTTTTAGAGAAATTTTAAATTAAAAGCAAAACTGAGCAGAAAATACAGAGTTCCCATATACCCCTTACCCTACACATGTAAAACTCCCTGCTATAATATCTTATGCCAGACTGGGACATTTGTTATAACTGATAATACTAAGTTCGCACCTTTCTCATCCAAAGTCCATAGTTAATCTTAGGACTTGTTCTTGTTATTGCACATACAATGAATTTGGATAAATAGATAGTGACATGTATCAACCCTTATAATATCATACAGAGCAGTTTCATTGCCCTAAAAAATCCTTTGTGTGCCACCTATTCATTCCTTCATCCCCACAATTTCTGACGATCACTGATCCTTTCAGTGTCTCCACAGTTTTGCCTTTCCAGAATGTTATGTAATAGAATCACATAATAAATAAATTTGTCAGATTGGCTTATTTCACTTAGTGTATAAGTCTCCTCCTTTGTGTCATTTTATGGCTTGATAACACATTCACTTTTTTAGTGCTTAGTAATATTTATTGTTTTGCTGTATCATAATTTAATCTATTCACCAAATGAAGGACATCTTATTTGCTTCTAGGATTTACTAATTATGAATAAAACTGCCATCTTAAGCAAATGGTCAATGGTAATATCACCAATATTAAACATATTGATAACATACCCTTGTTATGATGTGATTTTTTTTCTTTCCATGATCTATTCATTAGAAGTAAATAAATCCAACCAAAAACAAACAGAAGAGGTATTAAGTTACATCAACCAGAGGAAAGAGTTCCAAATAATTTGTTGACATATGTTAAGACCACCACCAGGATTAATTTATTTGTAGGAGAGGAAGGGATAGGTTGAGGCTTTATAAGTATCTTGTTCTTCTTGAAGGTTTTGTTCACTAATTTTAGCATTCATTGGTGGATCTCAATAGCAGCATTACTTTTGGTTGCTAATGATGATTTTTTAAAAAATGCCATTTAGTCTTTTTGTATTTATTTATTTATTTGTCTTTTTTATATTTATTAGTTGGAACTCTTCTATGAAGATGAGTATCAATTCACTCCTATTTATTTATTCAGTTACTGATTACTATCAGTATAAATCCTGGATATTTACTTTTGGTTTATAATATAATGCTATTGTATCAGCTTGCTCATGTTGTTCCAGTTTTATCACTGGGAGCCGAGATCTCTTCTCATTTAACTCCTGTATTTTGGGCATTCCAATCCTTACTCTCTTTCTCCTCCTGGTCCTTTATTTCTTCCTCTTTTTTTTTTTTTCCTTTCTTTTAGCACTTCCTACTTCCTGAAACTATAAAATATTCTACACTAATCTGGTATTTTCCATGTTCCAGCCCTAAAATAAATAAATTATTTGGAAAATCTGGTTCCTTTTATTGGAGAAAGGTATTTTGAAACCAAAGTTGAAAGTCATTTTCATGTTCAGAAGGAAGGTTTAGATAATAATGCTAAACCTAAAGTAAGCACTTTTGTTATATTTTACAGACTAATTATTGAAAGAATAATAACTAGAGTATATAACTTTCAAACTGACTGCAAAGAAAATAAAACAGTATAAAATGGACCATCCATCCCCCCAAAGAGCAAAACAACCATAAAAATAAAAACAAAGATGGTAAATAAAAATATGACCATGTGTGTAACTGCATAAATTATAAATAGTTTGAAACATCTTTGTAAAGATAAAGCTTGTCAAATGAAAATAAGAACCCGGATTTTGTTATTTACATGAAACATATCGAGAATGTAAGAATAAAGAGTTTTTTAAGTTGGATAAACTAAATATGAGAAAAAATAATTGCATCTGGATATTGGGGTTGTTATAGCATCCAAAATAATTTTTAAAGACTGGTTTAAATTTAAGAACTTATGCTCAAGCTAAAGTAGTTTAAAACTCTCCAGAGACTAACTTACATAATTATCTGCCCTCCTTGGTGCTTATGTAAAGTGCTAACTACAAATAAAGCATTAGTACTTATTCATATAAAACATTAAAGAAATTAGTGATTTTTTTTACATTCACATGGCTCTAATTCTTTTTTAATGCAGAGATATTTAAAATCTATAATTACATTTCCATAGTATATTGAATCTGAGAATGCATATGGCATAGATTTGCATCAACCCTAAATTTGGGGATACTAAAGCACTGTATTTGGGGATACTAAAACCTCTGTATTTATTCATCTAAAAGTTGATTTCAGCCCCTTCAGAAACATCGGATAATTTCTATTATCATATAAACAAGTTTGAGGCATATAAAGATAACTGGTTATTGCTATTATAACCATAGAATCAAGTGTAAATAACTAATGCTGTTATTGTAAGCTATCATCCAGAACATTATAATAGTCAAGGAAATTACTTAACTCTTACTATATATCAGGTAAAAATAATTGTCTTCCTTTTGATTTCCTGGGCAGGATTTTTCTTAATGTCCAATAGTAATTTATTTTTTTAAAGATTTTATTTATTTATTTGAACGAGAGAGATCACAAGTAGGCAGAGAGGCAGAGAGAGAGAGAGGAGGAAGCAGGCTACCCGCTGAGCAGAGAGCACAATGGGGCTCAATCCCAGGACCCTGGAATCATGACCTGAGCTGAAGGCAGAGGCTTTAACCCACTGAGCCACCCAGGCGCCCCTCCAATAGTAACTTAAAGCCTTTCTAAAATCGAGAGAATGTAGGTGCAAAGATAATGCAAATGCATGAATCATTTATAAGAAATTGATGACTATGACTAAAGATGGCCTGTCTAAATACTTTTAAATGTTTATGTTATACAAAATATACATAGAGGTACAATACATCCATTTTATCACTCCAATTTATTATGATTATGCACATACAGGCATGTATATGGTACTTTGTTGAACAAATATTTCAGAATATATACTCTACAAATTCCTTTATATAACATACCTAAAATGTGTTAGTTATAAGCTAAAAAAGAAATATCGTTCTCTTACTCATTGTAACTCAAATACTCTGCTATAGATTTTGAAGCCTAATCTAATCAGGATAAGAAAATCAGTTAATGGGGCACCTGGGTGGCTCTGTTGGTTAAGCAACTGCCTTCAGCTCAGGTCATGATCCTGGAGTCCCCGGATGGAGTCACATATCAGGCTCTCTGCTTGGTAGGGTGTCTGCTTCTCCCTCTGACCCTCCCCCTTCTCATGTTCTCTCTCTTTCTCAAATAAATAAATGAAATATTGAAAAAAAACAATTTTAAATGCTTAAAGTTGTGATGATTAGCATTGTAGAACTGTTTTGCTATGTGATGAAATAAATAGGCAGTAATTTCACCTAGACTTGAATAATTATAATATGTAATTTGTACCTTGTTCCTTCAATGTCTTAAGAGAAATGCCATTAGGAGAATTCTTAGAAATGTGTACTATTTCATTATAGGTGGATATCAAAATATTAACTATATTCCTTAGATAATTGAGAGCTTAGCACAAATTGTTTTTGTAAAGTATTAAAATTCTTACACTTAAATGTCAAATTTAATTTTGTGATAAAATACCATGAGATTTCTTAATATTTTTTTCTTGCTTATGAAGATGAAGTATTAACCCCCTAAATATTAAACCCTAAGACACCCTTTTTTAATGGGATTAGCAACCTACACTTTCTAGTAGGAAAAATAGAAAATAGGTAGTTTATGTTAAATATGTTTTAGTTCTTAAGAAACAGGTAAATTCATATTCCATTGGTTTATGCAAATATATATGGACATCATTTTCCAACAAAATAGGTGTTTAAATTTCTCAGAAAACCCTTATCATCCACATAACACAATTTAAAAATATTTTAAAATATTAAAAAATTTGAAATACCAAAAATTAAATAAAACAAAATTACCTCTAATCCCTAAATTAATAGAAATGCATCCATTTTAATCTCCTTTTTGAAAAACATGTTTAAATGTCAATACTTTCAAGAGCTTAGGGTAGAAAACACCCTCTCCTTCAATTAAAGCAATACAAATACATAAGCTGTGGTAAATAATTAAAATGAAATTGGAATCCCAAAATTTGGAGTTAATAACAGCAAAAATCCAAATACTGACAAATATGAAAAGCTCAGGAAAACTGTCCATGGACAGTATGGCAAGTCTTTATGAGAGGGTTAAGGAATAACTATCGAACATGCAGTAGTTAAGGAACAATATAATGCCTACTTAAGCATGGAGAATTAATCTCTTTTCTCATTATCAGATAAGACTGATATGATAGCAAGATTATATTTGTACTCCCATGAAAAGTGTGTAAAAGACAATGTGTTAATGTCTTAGGTGTTGCCTGGGAGGATGTGTAGGGCTAAAGTCTTCCACAGAGGAAATACACATATGATATCCCACCAATAATTTCCCCACTTACCAAGGTCATCATACCACAAAGAATGAAATTTAATTAATTAATTATCTTATTTTTTTTTGTGGGAGGTGATGGTGGTAAATATGATTCTGTTAGGCCACTTGTGTAAACTACCAGAGAAGAAATTTCATCTTAATATCAATAATTATTTCATTTAATTTTGATAATTTATATATATGCATATGTATAATTTTATATATAAGCACATACATATATATGTCCACATGATATATATATATCATTCATTAAAGTGAAATTATATATATCAACAAAATTTGTTAACTGTGTATATGTACATATATTTATGAAATATGCTAATGGTGAAACATGCTGTATCACATGCCAATATTTACAAGTATTATTTACAGTGAAGAGAGTGTAAATATAGAAATGTCAGAGGTTTGTTGTTGTTGTTGTTGTTGTTGTTGTTGTTGTGACTAGTGATATTAAAAAGACTGAGAGTATTATTTTATTAACAATAAAACAAGCCTGAGTGTGTTTCTTTAATTTGGAAATTTGCATTCAATTTTAAGATGGAGCTATATATGTAAAATCACACTCAATAAAAAACACCAGTGTTAAAATCACAGTGTTGAAAATTATTATGTATGAAAATGTCTTAGCATCTTATTGATATTTTGTGCCAATATATATGTTTTTAAAATTTAATTAATTTTCTTTTTTTTTTCCAGGGTTCCAAAATTCATTGTTTATGCACCACACCCAGTGCTCCATGCAATTCGTGCCCTCCTTAATACCACCACCAGGCTCACCCATGCTCCTACCTTCCTCCCCTCCAAAATCCTCAGTTTGTTTCTCAGAGTCCACAGTCTCTCATGGTTTATCACCCCCTCTGATTTCCCCCAACTCATCTTCATCTCCTAATGTCTTCCATGTTATTCCTTATGCTCCACAAGTAAGTAAAACCATGTGATAATTGACTCTCTCTGCTTGACTATTTCACTCAGCATAATCTCTTCCAGTCCCATCCATGTTGATTCAAAAGTTGGGTATTCATCCTTTCTGGTGGAGGCATAATGCTCCATTGTATATATGGACAATATCTTCTTTATCCATTCATCTGTCGAAGGGAATCTTGGTTCTTTTCACAGTTTGGAGGCTGTGGCCATTGCTGCTATGACCATTGGGTTACAGATGGCCCTTCTTTTCATTACATCTGTATCTTTGGGATAAATACCCAGTAGTGCATTTATAGGATCATAGGGTAGCTCTATTTTTAATTTCTTAGGGAATCTCCACACTGTTTTCCAAAGTGGTGACACCAGCATGCATTCCCACCAATAGTGTAAGGGGTTCCCCTTTCTCCACATCCTCTCCAACACTTGTTGTTTACTGTCTTGTTGATTTTGACCATTCTAACTGGT